>WYDI02003254.1:0-37799 GCA_009867235.2 Psittacus erithacus
CAGCTTCTCTTCTCCAGGCTGAACAGCCCCAACTTTCTCAGCCTGTCTTCATACAGGAGGTGCTCCAGCCCCTGAGCATCCTCGTGGCCTCCTCTGCACTTGCTCCAACAGTTCCATGTCCTTTTTACGTTGCGGACACCAGAACTGCACACAGTGCTCCAAGTGGGGTCTTCACGAGAGCAGAACAGAGGGGCAGGGTCACCTCCTTCAACCTGCTAGTCACATACAACACTGGAATTGGAGTAAGCTGCACTTTCTTTACTTGTGAAGGTTTTGGTAAAGTAACATGAATGCATTGCACTACAGACAATGCAATGATTTGCTGTAGTTTTCAATCTTTAGCTAACACTAGCAGCATTTATCAGGTGCTGACCTGCTAACTCTGCCTACTGCTGCAAGATAGGAAACTATGTTTGGTTATTTACCTTCTAATCTTAACGTAGTAGGAGTTTTTAATTGCTGAAACCTCATCAAATTGTATCAAATCTTCTACTGAGAAGACTTCATTTGCAGAACTTACATTTGGATTCTACTTGAAATGATTACCTGGTTTGAAAGCCATTCCCTAATCATTTTAATGAAAAGAGTTATTAAATAGCAATTCCTGAACAGATCAAAAGGCCAATTTACTCATGTAATACAACACCAAACTTTAGGGGAGCAACCTGCAGCGGTACCATCGAAAGTCCAATAGTTGGAAGTTCTAGTTATTACCAAAAAGGAAACTAAAACGGGGCTCTTGCTAGGAAAAAGGACTTAAGTGCAAGAGTCATTTCAGCAAAACCATACTGTGTTTTCAATTCCTCCTGAGACTAGACAATAGCCAATTCTAGAAGTGTCACTTCAAGCCATCACTCAGTTACATGTAAATGCTTCAGTTATCCGGTTCAGAAGACATTTTATCTTGTTAATAAAGGAACTACCCAAGAAATGGAATTAATAACTTGGTATGTAGTTTTTGCTCCTTACCCAGGAACAACGAGCTTCTGTCCATTATGAATACGAAATGAACACCGATAGTCATCAGGGAGTTTGCAACCTATTTGTGCTTCCACAGCATCCAGATCTTCCTCCTGCACACTCTCTGTGTACAAAAAGAGACAGTAAGTGGCAACTCTGGAGGGGAAATCAAGAACTGCTGCTCTTACAAGACTGTCAAATGTAATGCTGCTCCACTATTCTGCCCTCAGTGTACTCTTCCTGACACAGCAGGTATTAGAGGCTGTGTTAAGACCTCTCCTTCAAAATCTTATTTCACATAATTTCAATAGAGCTGCAGGGCTAAAAATAAGGCAAAAACTTGCTACATTCTAGACATAACAACATGTTTTCAACTTCCAAAGAGAAAGTTAAGTAGCCCCAGCAACCTTCCCAGTATGGAAGGTTTTTTATGTTAGCACAAAAGGAATATATATTAGAAGTATTTTGCCATTTATGATTCAGAGAAGGTGAAGTAACAGACATACAAAAGCAAGATAAAGTCAGATCAACTTTGGGATGCCCCTGTCTACCAGCACATTCTCAAGCATCTTTCACTGATCAAATTTATACTAGTGGCCAGAATCACTAAAAATCAAGTATTTCTAATACCAAACATGGAATTTTTAAATGCTCTGATCAAACAAATATGGACTCAAGTCAATATTCAGTGACTTTATTATGTGCTAGGTGGCACAGAATGAATACTACATATGTTTGAAAGGAAGATGATTACTTAATACAGCACCAATCTCCATCTGATGAAATCTCAACAGGCCCGACTTAAACAGAAAGTATTTATGAAGTGACATGAACCTTTTCCCCCCAGTATTGTCACTGAAACACACACATAGGATGAAAGTAGTATCACAGAATGGTTTGGGTTGGAAAGAACCTTAACATCGTCCAGTTCCAACCCCCTGCCATGGGCAGGGATGCCTCGCGCTAGCCCAAGTCACCCAAGACTCTGTCCAACCTGGCCTTGAACACTGACAGGGATGGAGCATTTACCGCTTCTTTGGGCAACCTGTGCCAGTACGAAAGTTAACAACAGGCAACCTACTAGGTATTACACTGTACCTTTCAAAGAACCAATCATTCGAGGACACCTCTGTCCCAGGTATTTTTCCAGGTCATCCCAGGCTTTTTTCAAAGTAGCATAGTATTGGATGTATCTTCCCAGGTCAGAGTAGGTGCTGATGAAGATGGCTTTCCAGCTCTGATTTCGTTGGCTTTTTTCCTCTCTAAGTGGATATGAAGAAAAGAAGCTAAAAAAAAACCAGCCTAAAAAAGCTTAACTTCTATACCCAAGAAGTTATTTAGCAGCAGCACTATGCATAATATTAAGCTAGGAACACTTAGAGCCACACGAAGCTACACAAACTCATTTAATTTTGGCATCTATTCAACAGCAACTTGGAACAGAATTAGGAAACATTCAGGGTACTTAGTACCAGGGGAAAAACAGTATTCCTTTAAATAGAGTGCTGCCTATTATTAAATCTTAGAACTGGTGACTGGCTAATTCACATCACATTTCACACATACAAAGACAAGGCTTGAAAAAAACCCCCACATGTTTTTGATCTACTACATTAGTCACAAACTCCTTTATTCACCCAATAAAGAAGGATTAAGGAACAAACCAGAGAATTAAATGAGAACTCTGGGCACTGATGTGGAAAGTCTATTTCTTAAGGAATTACTGAATATTCAGTTCTCCCCACAGGTACAACAGAAGGCTATAGGAAGACAGGCTGCCAAAAATGTGCTAACATCTGACAAAGGATGCTTGATTCCAAATTGTAGCAGCCACATGTGGAGCCCTATGTCCAGTTCTATGCTTCCTATTACACAAAAGATATGGATGTATGGAAAAAGTCCAGTGCAGGACCTCAAACATGATTACAGGACTGAGAGAACTCTTCCACCTAGACAAAGTTCAGGGGGGTCTTATCAATGTGTACTATTACCTAATGGGAGGGAGTAAAGGTGGAGGCAGACTCTTCTCAGCAGTGCCCACTGATAAGACATTGGACACAGTCCTGGACAACCTGCTCTAGGTGACCCTGCATGAGCAGGGGAGTTGGACTAGAGGATCAAACCTCATCTGGTCTGTGATTCCAGTAATGACATAAGAATCCAGTTGTACCCCTTAACATAGCCATCCAGATGTACCCCTCATAATTACAGCACTACTTTCTTTCACAGAATATCTGGTGTCTGATAAGGTTAAGTTGCCCTCTTAATGTCGAGGCTGAAGGAGAAGCTGCATTTCCTCTCTACCCATCCATAAAGCTTTTTCACACTTGTACTTTCATGAAGCTTTTTTAAGAGATGAATATTTCTGATACCTCTAAACTTTCATCAGTTTGGTAAGAAGCTGGTGAATACCAATGCAGTCTTAAGAGTTACTAGAAGTAACGTGGACAAAACCAGACAGCATAGTAACATAAGCTTCATTTTAATAGAAAAAAGGCTTAAACCAACCACACTTACTCTGAAATAAGCCAGTATTTCTTGCAGTGTCTTTTCCACAAAGGATCATGGCTTGACAGCTGATTTAATCTTCGATTTAGATAGCAGCAACTATAAATATAAAATAATTTAAATTGATTACAAAAGACAAGCAAAATAAACAGGGATAAATACTGACCAGTGTATTACACATTGCATTCTCATTAAAGGAATGCAGAGGTTGAAAGTCAGTTAGCTGTCCTTTCTAGAGCTGTGCTTACAATGGTTAAAAGTCTCCATTACAGCTGCACAAGTCGTGAACTACTTTTCTCCATGCTTTGAGAACTGTCAGCAATTAGCAATTCTGTAAAGCAGGTCACCCTGCAGGGCTTTGCCATCATAAACGTTTTCTGAAGGATTCCAGTGTGACTCCACTCCTCTCGCAGCAGGATTCCAGTAGCGCAGCCCAGCCATGATTTAAATTCCAACTGTATAGTGGGCTGCATCAAAAGGAGTGTGAGCAGCTGGTCAAAGGAGGTGATCCTGCCCTCTACTCTGCTCTCATGAGACCCCATTTGCAGCATTGCGTGTAGTTCTGGTGTCCTCAATGTAAGAAGGACATGGAGCTGTTGGAGCAAGTGCAGAGGAGGCCCTGAGAACGATCAGGGGCTGAAGCGCCTCCCGTATGAAGACAGGCTGAGAAAGTTGGGGCTGTTCAGCCTGGAGAAGAGAAGCTGCGTGGAGACCTCAGAGCAGGTTCCAGTGTCTGAAGGGGGCTACAAGGATGCTGGAGCGGGACTCTTCATTATGGACTGTAGTGACAGGATAAGGGGGAATGGGTTCAAACTAAAGGGGAAGTTCAGGTTAGATATAAGAAAGTTCTTTACTGTGAGTGTGTGAGGCGCTGGAAAAGGCTGTCCAAAGAAGTGGTGAATGCTCCATCCCTGGCAGTGTTCAAGGCCAGGCTGGACAGAGCCTTGGGTGACACGGTCTAGTGTGAGGTGTCCCTGGGGTTAGAACTGGATGATCTTAAGGTCCTTTCCATTCTGTCATTCTATGATTCTATGATCCTGGCTCGATGCAAGGAGATAGCAAAAGCTAACCTATATTTCTGATTTCTAAATTGCTCTTTAAAAGCAGCGAGGGAGGTGCCATCAAATACAGTCTGTTCCCTTATTTACTTTTGCAGTTATAAACCCTCTTCAAAATGTACAACTTGCATCCACAGTAAGACATTTCAACCTATCTATACGAGTGAAAATGGGCAGCAGAGCATCAGCAACATGCACAACAGTAATACAGGGAATGACTGGGTTATTCAAAGATTCATAGAATTTAAAAAAGATTATTGCTTCATTCAGCCTAACTGAACACCAGCCAATAAACCTTTTCACTTCTATGTTTGAGCTGAATTATCAGTTATGCTTTAAAGAAACTCCCCAAAGATACCACCAGTTTAGATGCAGCAACATCACTTCCTCTGCTAGTTTGTTCTAAGAGTTAGTAAGTGTATCTTAATGGCTTTGATTAACACCTTGTCATGGGTTCAGCTGCACCAGCCACTAAGAAGGAGAAAAAATGACTGCTACTGCTGAGCCCATGACACACCTAAATACCCCAAATGAGGTTATCAAACTTAAGCTTCCAGTTACTGCTTTCTGGGGTCTTGTCAGTCTGGTTCAGAAACTGGTAAGTAAGAAAGACCAACACTGCAAATGGAGATAGTTATGTACCAAAATAACGATGCCTCTCAAGCTTGCCTTTGATAAGTAAAACCAGCCAAAGTCCCGGGCTGCTCAAAATCTCTTGCACCAAAACTAAGGAATTACTCATATTTAGCTGTTCAATCCTGCTTTCCCTCCCCCTCCCATTATAAGCCATTTAAACTAGCATTGTATTGCAATTTCAAAATCAACCTCAACAAAGTGAAGTGGTTCTCCTGTATTCCCTGCCATTACCCTTCAACACAAACACATAAACACATTCACTTCAAACCTTGACATTTAGCTGGGTAAGAACTTAATTCATGACACAGGATTTAATGTCTTTTTTTGGGGGGAGGGGGGAGGTGGGGGCATAGGGAACAGAAACATCCCAAAGTCAAAGCCCCTGCATAAAGGGAGACCTCACAGCAGCATTCCAGTATCTGAAGGGGGCCTACAAGGATGCCAGAGAAGAACTCTTCATCAACGACTGTAGGGATAAGACAAGGGGTGATAGGTTCAGGCTTAAACAAGGGAAGTTCAGGTTAGATATAAGGAAGGACTTCTTTACTGTGAGGGCAGTGAGGCCCTGGAACAGCCTGCCCAAGGAAGTGGCAAATGCTCCATCCCTGGCAGTGCTCAAGGCCAGGCTGGACAATCTCTTGGGTGACATGGTCTAGTGTGAGGCGTCCATGCTCATGGCAGGGGGTTGGAACTGGATGATCCTAAGGTTCTTTGCAACCCAAACCATTCTGTGATTCTATGAAATCACACTGGTGATTATTGATGCTTCTGGTAGGAAAGAAGTCACCCACTGTGGCATCACAGGAACACGTGTCTACAAACATGACACAGACGCAATTAAAGCCATTCTCAATAATTACATAAATATTTGCTCACTCATCAGCTTTTCTATTATTTAAAGCCACCACCAGCCTAACCAACCCAGGGAACACTATGGAACCGGTAATGTTTGTGATGGCCTGAGTATATACATGTCACTAAAACAAATGTAAGCAACCTAGATACGTCCTCATCTAACACAGTCAGTCCTGCAAAACTGCCATTACTGACCTTGCAAATAAGAAGCTTACACAATATTTTATTGCCCTTGCACAGCAAAATCCATCTTACTTTATTAAATACATAACACAAATAGGTAGTGTCTTCATTACACCATTAGGAACTACTACTAAATCCTCTGCACTGGCCTTGCAACAGCTGTTCTAGTTTTGCTTACACTTAATGTGGTTTTTGCTGTTATAACAGAACTCTCCCACATGTCTTTAGCTTTGTTGACTAACATTTACAAGTGAAAGAAAAACCCAAAACAAACCCCATTTTGTTAATATTCTGTTTTATTCATACCTACTCCTCCTCCCCCTTTGATTAAGCGCTCTGCTCTCAATCACTGCCCGTGCTTGCACCGCATTGGTAAGGTTTCAGCTGAAAACACACGCTCATCTTCACGCTATGACTCAACTCTTGAGCTACCCAGTAAAGCGTCCGAGAGCAACCTGCAACTTTCATTCAGGTTTTTTTTCTGCTTGAAAAGTCACCTTTTGTCCTTTCATTTGGTTTTTGCTCAAGTAACTGAATGTATCTGCCGTCAGTAAGACTGCCCTTTGTTTGCCCAAGGGTATGCAACAGTTTTGTGAGAATTACCGATGTCGCAAATTCAGTTATCGGTTCATCTCTAAACTGTGATATAGCTACAAACAAAACCAACACACAACAGGGGAGAGAAAAACAGGGAACGTTGCCTTCTGCTTCGAAAGCCACAAAGCCCCCAAAGAAGGCCGGTGCTCCTGCCCGGCAGCGGCGCTCCGAGATCGGCCCTCCACACGGCAGTTCTCCAGGACGAGCCAACCCGCCTTCCCCGCTCACAACGAGCGCCCTGAGCCACTTCGCCCGCCCCCCGACCCAACCCTCGCCATCCGCACACCGAGAAGTTGCGCGGCCCCGGGCCACCAGCAGCCCCCGCCGCAGCTCCGCAGCCTTCACCTCACCTCCTACCGGCTTCCCCAGCCAGCTCCTCCCGCTGCCCCCGCCGCAGGAGCCGGCCTCGGCTTCCCTGGCAAAGACACACCGGGCCCTCCCGCCTGCCCCCTCAGCTCCGCCGTGAGCGCGGCCCCGCTCGCGGCTCCTCGTCCCGGCGCTGCCTCCACACCCCCGCCGAGGCCCCGCTCCCCCAGCCGCCGGACAGCGCGGATCCGGCGGAGCCCCGGCCCGTACCTCATCAGATCCCGGTAATCGAGGAAGCTGAGGATGAGCAGCAGCGGGTCAGTCGGCAGCAGCTCCAGACTGAGGGCTGAGGGCTCCATGTCCAGGGACGCCGCCATCTTGCGAAACGTCCCACGGCTGCGCCGCTCCGCTGCCGGGGCGCCGGGAAAAGAGGCGGAGGAGGCGGTGTCCCGCAGCGCCCTCTGCTGGCGGCGGCCCTCCCGGTTGCCGCCTCTCAGAGCGGTGTCGCGGCTCACGTCAGCCCTCACCGCGGGGTCGGGTGCTGGGGTAGGCACTGTCCCGCACATTGACCCCGCGGAAGCCCTCTGTACAGCGGCGGAGCCGGGGCAGAAGCCATATCCAACCCCCTGTGCCATTTCGGTGGTTAAACGTGTCCCACATGGACGCTTATCTCAGGTGGAGGCCATGAGGTGGAAACCCCATGCCGGGAGAGGAGCTCCATGCCTTGGGGAGTGCAGGCCACCGAGCCTTGATCCTCTGCTCTGGACCACTAAAGGCTTGGCTGGTGCATGGCCACCGGTGAGCACTGGGCAAATGGCCCCTTTACCCCAAAGCATTCAGGTGGCGTGGTGTGGCAACTGGCTGGAGCCCATCTTGTCAATGGTTTCAGGCAGTCTGGGACTTGGACATGAAGCTATGCTTTGGTTTTAAAGACTATTAAGAGATCAAGCTTCTTAATATACTTTATGTGTAACTTAAAGCCTGAATTACCTTGAACAATTAAAAAGCTGCTGGAATTTTTGAAATAAAGTAATCCAGTGGGTGAAAAGGAAGTGAAATAATCAAGATTTAAGACCAAAGTAGACACTAACAGAAGGAAATAGAGCAAGAATAGAAAGACGTCTTCATGAGTTTGCTAAGGAAGCAGAAAATGCATAAAAATCTATGAAGTTACCAGATTTGATAATCACATATCACAGTGATCATTTTCCAGTCAGAAAAGGGGTGACGTGTAACTTTGCCTTTCAAAAGTGCAAAACTGCTCTTCAGTCTTTAACTACACCTGCACAAAATGGCCAGCGAGCATAAACGCCTCCAAATCTTTGCACCACCAAGGAAATAAGGGGATTAAAGAGTGGGGAATCCTCATGGAGAGTGTGTGCCAAGAGTGGGGGATCCTCATGGACAGTGTGTGCCAAGAGTGGGGGATCCTCATGGACAGTGTGTGCCAAGGTACAGAACAAGCTGCATGTTTCTGAGGATCTGCAACAGTGCATGGAAAGAGGAGAAACGAGGTAAAGTCCTTTGCCTTGAGACCGTGGGTTTGACAGGGACCGTCAGTGACAGTAACTGGTGTGCACGTATGTTCAAGGTGAGCACGTATTGGCAAGGAATTAAGTTACTATGGTTTTGTAAAGTGCTGCTGGTGCTCCCAAGTACAGCAATTGCAAACTCATTCTTACCTAGCGGCCTTCCAAAATAAGTGTATTAGCTGAAACTGGCAAGTAGGTTCACATTTCCTCCAACACTAACAGGTCGCTGAGTGGATGAGGATGGCTCTTTGTTGCTCTTTTGAAGCTTAACAGGCAGTCTATACAGCAGTCAGTGATTGCATTGTGTGGAAATGTACACAGTGTGATCGCACTGTGGGGAAATGTATACTTGGGAGCTTAGGCAGTGGTGAGGATGGAAATGGAGTTGGCCTATAATTCTGTAGGGGTTAGTAGTAAAAATTACTTGGCTATGCTGGTTAGCTAAAGCCTGTGTTGAAGAGCTGTCATTGTACTTTTCTAATGGATAGCCCAACAATTGCAAAGAACACGTAGTAAAAGGGAGCTGTCGGTTCCTGAAGCTGAACAAAAAATGCACAAAAACCAAACAAAAAAGCCCCCCAAAACCTAAAAGCAAAGATAAGCCCACTGAAAATCAAAGCATTTAAGTGTTTTACCCACTTCAGGCCTTGCATTCTCCATCAACTAACTGACAGCTGCACAAACTGTGGGTGCAGGTGAGTTATGGTGGCATTTTTCCAGCTCTGTCTAGACATAAAGGTTCTTTTCCACTTTAATAACAAAGCCTAGTTTTTCTTCCATTATCACCAGTCATAGAGCCCAAATGGCTAAATGTATCAGAGGTATTCCTCAAGCTGAAAATTTATCAGATTGCTTTGTGCATCCCATGTTTAATCTTCGAAAGATGATGAGGGGTTTAGATTCCTTCCTTTTCACTTATTGAAAATCTGCTGAAATGACACACAAGGGATCTTTGCCACTGGGTACCGAGTGTCTCTGGAAATTCAGCTAACGTGCTAAGATTCTTGGGCAGGGGATGATCCACATTTCACAACATCAGCTTCTTAGTGCTCTAAATGGACAATAATAAATGGGCAAAAGTGAGACTTTGAGGGCAATAGACAGCTTGGGGAATTCGTTGAAAGAAAGAAGCTGAGGTCCAGAAAATTTCTGATGTTATTATACTACTATTATTGGGTTTGTTCTTTACTGTAGCAAAGATGCAATAAGGTCAGGGCCTCATAGGAACAAGCAGGCAATGACCTTTGCTTGGAAATCTGATCATCTAAAATTAACCAGCGCACACTGAGTGGCTGTAATAAAGAGCATGGAAGAAGTAAAGTAAGAAAATTAAAACTAGGAGCTGTTGGATCATGCAGTGACTCCAGTGAATCACGTAAACATAAGGAGAGTTCATCAGCCCGTTGAAAGGTGGGGGATTTACATATGAGCTGATAACCAAATCACTTTTTCAGGCTTCCCAGGAGTGAATCTCAGATGAGATTTGAAAGATGATGGGGGGTAGCTAAAGGGATCAGAACCAGAACTTAAATGACATGTGTACGTGAATAAACTGAATATTACCTAGGAGCTTGTTGGACATTTTAGTAACAAATGGGTTATGTGTCAGAGTACAGCTTCAGGCTGCCTTTGTCAGAATGAAACAATGGTTTGAAATAAAATCCCTTCCTCATTACTGCCACATCACCCAGCCAACACTAATGCCCCTCCCAAAGCTCTCTCACACAATGCTAAATTAGCCTTGACAGTTCCAAGGTCAGATGAAGTCAAAGGAATTGCCAAGGATTCAACAAATGGGCTTTATCTAGTGGTTACAGCAAGACTCATAGCAGCCATAACTGGGGTTTACTCCCAGCTTTTATCCTTCCAGACCCCTAAGGCAGTAATCCAGGCAGGTCCCCTAGCATGGAAGGTTGGAAGCTGAACTTGAGCCTCATATCCTTGTGCTCCTGGCCTCTGCGGTTCCTGATGTGGAGATGAGCTAAGGAAGGAGCAGCGTGGCAACATACCTGTGGCTGGTCTAGCTGGTGTTGTCAGATAGTCATACGTGGATGCTTTTGCGCACATCAGTTGCCTAAAGTCAAAAAGCCACCTCTGGTCCTCCCCTCTCTTGTAGGACACAGCTCTGAGTCAGGGTGCTCTGTGACTTCAGGCTTGTCTTCTTTCATTTGCAAGTCTTTTTGTCTCAGATTCTTAGCTCCAAAATGGATCTGAAATATTTATGGATGTTTGCAGAGTTTGGAATCCCACTTGGAGAGTCATTTTGCCAGACTGAGCTTTATTCTTCAGATGAAAGATTCCATGTTGACACACACTGACATACCCAAGTTTTATTCTGTCCCAGGGCTGCTTAGCTGAGAGTTGGTTTTCCTTTCATATCATCTTCTTTCACATAAATCACATATAAGATACTGCTACAAATGTAAACATTAACCTGTGAAAGTATAAAAAAATCAAGCTTTCTTACTTTACAGAGGATGAATAGCACAGAAATGCATGATTCTTGCCTCCAGAACTAACACATTAGATGAAGCAGATAGTGTAGAAGAGACACACAGTGCAGTGAATAATCAGTAGGTGCCTTCATCACAGGCCAGCAATGTCAGTACATGCTTTCAGGTTCCGTACATATACAGTTGAGTGTGCTGGTTTAATATTGACAGAGTAACACTGATGAAGTTCACAGGAGACCAAGGTTGCTAATTTCAAACTTGGTCAAAAAAGGCAGTGATAAAGCCTCAGGAATATTTATCACTTCATGCACTTACAGCATTTCACTGTGTGTGATTCATGGTGCAATTACATGATTCATGGCCCAAGGGATGTGTGAGAGACCCCACTGAAAGCAAGGATGGGAAGAGTATTTCATGATCTCATGGAAGGTGCTGGAACTCTGGTGAGTTTGAGTGGGAGCTCAGGAGGTCTTTCTTTACCCAAGGAACATGGAGAAAAACGAGGTAACCGTAGAGAAAATTCTGCTGCTATTGAGTCTTTCTTGACCCTAAAACCCCATATCTAAGTGAAACAGCAGCTCAGTCTTCAGCTCCACACACTCTTTCTTTATGCTAGTAGCTGTGGTTATTAATGAGGCTGTCAGGTAGCAGTGGCCGCAATGGTGGGGTTTTTGGCTACAAACTCCTGTGCAGGAGGAACAAGGCTGAACGCAGAAAGCATCCCTGTACCCCTGTAAATGCATCAGACGATGGCAGCAAGAAATGACTGAAGTGTTGAGCTGGATTTGAAGAGGTAGCACAAAGATAAAAGCCTCCAGAAGCCCTTTGCAATTCCCTTAGTCATCCATTCCCACCAAGAGCTTCTCTTTTGAAGTTTCCAGGAGGCCTGGTGCGACCTTTGATCGTCCTTTTGGTCAGAGCTCTTATCTGCCCAGTGCAGACCTAGTCTCTTTTTCACTTGCACTACTCAAAAACAGTTATTACGGGATAAACAAACTGTATTTGCTGATGCAAGTTCTCAGTTTGCTTATCAGCTGAACAACACACTGCTTGTGCATGTGGAGTCGAACTCACTGCTGGTCTAGCTCCAAGAATTCCAGGGCAACTGTGCCACAGCCTGTTTGGCACTTGCTTGTACCTACCAACTGCAAAACCCCCATAACCATGTTGTGATGGAGTGTTGTCTTAGGAGCCAACTGTGCATTTCCCAGTGTTGCAAAGCATCCTTAGGTTGATGATTGCATGTCTTGGATCTGTTTAATCAGATACAACGTGATACCTAAGCACTGTTTTGGGGAGCTGTCAAGATGCTTCAGGATATTGTCAGACTGAAGACTACATGTCTTAGCAAAGAAGAATTTCATGTTTATTTTGTCTCTTTATACATAAGTAAATCATCTGTATCTCAAAACCAGTTCTCAGCTGTTGTGAAATCCATTGGTAAAGTTATCTGTTATGAGATGCAGGACACGTGTCTGAGGAGCGAAGAAAACCAAACCCCTAATCCCTGCCTCACATCAGGGGTCAAAAAAAAGTCTGAGACTGAAGTCAAGGTCTTAGGGGTCATGATTGGGAAGTTACTCCCTGTACTAACAAGCATCCAAACCTGCCATAAGAAGGGAAAATACATCTTGTCACTGACATGGTGTGGAAGCTACGAACAGGGAGCTGGAGTCATTAGACAGTGTTTCACTGGTATGAGGATCATCAGTTGGTTACAAATAAACTCTTCTTAACTCTCAGCTATTCTATCCAGAGGTTTTTGCCACCTTGCTTGTATCCCTGATGCTCAGTTGGTGCTGTGCTGCACCACTGCTTCCAGATCTTTTTTTGCCCTGAGTAGCCTGGCAAACATTTGTTGTAGCTTTCAAGTAAGAGAAATGCTTTTCCTTTTCTTGTCTTTTAGACAAAGGGCTTCAATGATTAACTAAAGCAAGAAAACAAAAACCTGCCTTGCTTTTCAGGCTTCTTTCATAGCCTTCTTAGTGTGAGCTTTTACCAACCAACCCAAGAAGATACAGCCCTGAAGAGGAAACATCTCAGGAATCATGTGAAAGCTGGCACAGAGCTACTGGATTACAAAAGAAGTTAGTTCTCCTGACTGATGGCTTTAAAAGGTTATTTCTGTCTCAACACTGCAGAGCAGCAACTACTTTCCACCACTCCAGTCATTCCTGTTACAGCATCCCGCATTGCTCCTCCTATTCCAGCACCTCCACAGAAATCAGACTTGTTGCAGGCCATTCACCCTTGGTCACAGGCTTCACTGCATTATGCTGATCTAGAAATGTAACCAGAATATGCCAGAGCAAGCAGAGATGATCAGGAAGCATTCAGCAAAAAGTGAATTCAACTTTTTTCATTAAAAAAGGAAAAATCTCTTCCCTGAAAATCTTAAATGGGTTTTTTTTTCATGTGTGATCTGGTTTTTACCCACCAAAAAAATCAAATATTAGAAAAATAAGTTTTTAATAGTTTAACAGGAGCTTTTTGATCATCCCTTTGCTGTGGGCGAAGAATACAGGTAAGGAGGCTTAAGGATGCTTCAGGCTTTGTTTGAGTATTGTTACAGAGATGAAATGGTGGATTGTTCTCTGCATATGAAGAATAAGCCATAGATGTCATCAAATCCATTTCTTTAGCAGAAGTTCATGGTTTTTTACCACCCATATGGCCCAAATGTCTCCCCAGACTGTTAACTCCTCTGCAAACACAGCTGGGCTTTATATACTATGTTGTCTGTTATGCAGGGAGGGACGTATAGCACTGTCAGGCATAATTCATAGAAAGCATTCATATAGAATGCTGTTTGAGACTGTTCAAAGTGTATTTGAGATCCCCACTGCTGGACAGGTCAGTCCAATGCTGTCCCTGTGCTTTGGCAGTGGTGGGAAAAGAGTTTGTAGTTGAATGGTCTTGCTCAAGCCAGAGGGTCTGGTCTAACTTCTGCTCTTGTACAAGTTTGGCTGAGTTATTGGGTGATTTCTAAGCAGGTTGGGTTCATCTTCTGCCTCAGTTTCCACACTTACGGAACATGGCTTCTAGCTTAAAAAGGGAAAGAGTAATGCATTAGCACATCTGTGCTTGCAAGGCACTTGAAAAGTGTTAATCAGAGCATGGTGTACTCCTACAAAATACGTTGATGAATTCACCATCAGAGATCTGCTGGTTCATTGGGAACCTTTGAGAGATGTGTGTTCTCATTAGCCTGGTACAAACTAACCCATTGCAGGAGGGAACAAGTTGCTTCAAACAAGGTTCAACTTTTTGCCAGTTCAATCTTCATCTCATTGACAGACTTCTGATTCTTCATTTAATTCCAGTTCCTTAAATGTCTGCTGATATCCTATTTCAATCTCTCTGTTCTATTTCTTTTTATGCTTTTTTTTTGTCATGGGATAGAGGAATAGACCATTTTTTTCCCAGTGTCCATTAAAATTCCCTTTGCCTGCAGTGCAGCATGCTCTATAAAAGAGATGAACCTGCTGCAAGTGAAATAAGCTGATGCTGCACTGTCTTTTTAGAGCAACAAAAATCTTTATAGATTGTTTTTCCCAGTGTCATGAATCTCCTTCAAAGTCGTAAGTCACTGTTATCAATTAATATACTTAATAGTCTCATTTTCAATTCACATTCAGGCCATGGCAGATGCTTGAAAGCTTTGCCTTTCAGTCATAAAATGTTACCTTGTATGTGATGGGGGTGCTAAAGGGGGGGGGTGATTCAGGAGCAGGAAGACGTGTTAAAGTGCAGCACCTGAGGCCTTCTTGTTTTCTGAATTTACAGTCTCAGGCTGGCAGTCGTATAAATGAGTGATGCTCTCTGATGTTCTCTTCCAAAGCAGGCTATGAAATTGGCAGGGAGTCTTCAGTTTTGTGCTGATGTGTCCAGAATTCAAATAATTTGATTCTTGGGTATAATGACAATTGGAGGCACAGTATTACCTTGAGAAAAGAGATGGGAGAGACAGCTTCTGTATCCTGTATTGAATTAACAACCGATTCCCATTTACTCTCTCCCCTGAAAACTCTATTATGCAGGGCTCTTATTGCCCTTATTCAAGGGCATGGAATTAAAAAAGTGATATCGATGGTAATGCTCTCATCTTCCTACCGTGACACTGAATAATGGGGACAAAGAAGGGAAATCTTGAAGGATGATATGCCTTTTAAAATACTGATGATATTCAAAACATAGAATGGACAATGCTTTTGAATATCAGCTGATGAAGACAGATTCAGATTTTTGGGTTTTTTGCTTATGACTTTAATTCATCTTTGCTTTCATTTTAGTCAGTGGTTTTGCAACATTTTATTTTCTTCTTATTCAGGAGAGAGTCCTTACTGTAGGTGGACAGAGGTGAAGTGTTTGTTGTGCTAATTCCAAGATAAATCTGTTCTTTCCCCTCCTGGATCCAAAGAGAACAAGTTAGGAATCTGGTGGGAAAAGTCCACCAACAGACTGGTATAATTACACAGGTAGAGTATACTCTGCTCAAGTGGAGGCTCTTCTGGTGCAAGCTGTCATTTTTGAGTTCAGCTTAAGCCCTTTCTGAAGTTACATAGATTGAATAAAACCAACAGTCTTATAACAAAAGAAGAACATCCACTGTGGACCCTGCAGTATCCTTCCTTTACAGATATATTCATTCATATTTAAAAACGTATATTCCAGTACAAGTGATACAGAAAATAGTAAGTATATTGCCATTAGGAAGTTTTTACAGAATAAGTGATAATAGCTCCATTTTATAGGCAGGTAACAGAATAATTAAATACCTTGCCAAAAGTCACACAGGAAATACTTTCTGAGGTGAGACCAGAACATGGATCTCACTTTCATTAGTGCAAAACCACAGCCTCTGTGAACCACTGACACTGATCCCAACCCCGATGTTAATGGGTCCCTTACACTAAATCTTCAGTCAAACCTCTCTGGGTTGTAGAATCCTGGAAATCAGCTCTGCAGCATGCCTGGGTAAGACTAAAAATTACACTGGAAAGGGTTTAGGAAACAAGTGTCAAAACTCTCACCAGTAGTGATACTTGTTGATTCTAGCTATATTGATGCTACCATTACGCTGATGTAACTTTGTGATTGCAGTTATTATATTTGGTTATACCATCATGGAGTGATCAGGATGTGGCTCAAAACCTCTTCATAGCAATTCTGCAAAGTCAAAATCGTGGCTTACTTTGTCAAAGGGAAGCTCATTTTATGTCCCGCTGCCTGTCACATGGTCAGAGTTATCAGCAGAGGGCTACCTGTGATCTGAAATGTGCTCTTGGCTCAGACACCCTTCAGTGGGCAGCAGCATGGGGTGGAGTGGAGCTCTTGTCTCCTTATCATTAGTGTGTGCCTGCAGAAAAATCAGCTTTACAGCTGATTGCCATCATCTGCAAAATCTTCTTCCTATGAACTAGCAGAAAAAGTCCCTCACTATGAGGGTGCTGAGGCGCTGGCACAGGTTGCCCAGAGAAGCTGTGGCTGCCCCATCCCTGGCAGTATTCATCCCAGCCAGTGTTCCTGGCTGGATGAGGCTTGGAGCAGCCTGAGCTAATGGAAGGTGTCCCTGCTTATGGCAGGCAGGTGGTTGGAGCTAGATGATCCTTATGGTCCTTTCCAACCCAAACCATTCTATGATTCTATGTTCATGAAGCTGTAAGCACTCCTCTGCCCTGCTTATACAGTAGTGCTATCAAGTGTATTTTAGGGGGGAAAAGCAGAGAGGGTGAAAAAAAGGAACTCTCAGAGGACCATCACAATGATATGTCAGGGCATGATGACCTGGAAGGCTTTGAAAGTGTCTGCCATGAAGCTGTTAGTACAACCTTGTCTGGTGGTTGTTCTAACCTGAATAGTAATTGTCACTTTCATCCTGTGTTAGCATCCTAGTTGCACCCACCAAGCTGTGAAAACTGATGAGGATATTGAGACTTCATTTCTAGCTGGACCAAATATTTGCAAGGAGCCCCTGCAGATAAAGAGCTGTATTTTTCCTTGGGTATATAGCTTTCTTGCCTTTGCTGGCAGGGATGTTTTAGGCTAAGAATTATAATTATAACCAGCTGCCTGTGGCCTCCAGAGGTCAGCACATCACTTGAGAAGAGCTAAATCACTTTTCAAGCATGATCTCATTAAGTATAGTTTCCTATATTATTGGTAATAAGATTTAAAGGTTTTGTCCTGAACACTGCTTGTGACATCAAAAGCAATAAAAGAAATAAGAGTTCTCAGAACATCCACTGTAAAAAGGAAGATGTTGTCATTGGTCAGTACTGCCCCTTGAATGGGAGATCCCTTAGGTGACAAAATTGGACAAATATCCATATGTTTAGGTGCTACTATTCCTTACATGATAGTACTGATGGGGTGAATTGACATGCCAAATATCTTGAGTGGACTGTCAGACTTGTTCAGCTGTGTTAAAAGCTCTGTTTTTTAGTACATTTGAACACAATTTGCAGTTCTAGTGGCACTCTAAAAAAAGCAGAACATAGAACCAGAAAATGCACATTGATGAGAAAGAGATTATCAGAGGCATGAAATGGTTTTCATGTGAGAAGGAACTTGGGTTATTCATTTCAGAAAAGCCAAGTTGGAAGGAATATGACACAGGTCTTTAAAATCAAGCATAGTGGGAAAAAAAGGGATAGGAAGTGACCATTCTTATCTCTCACAATATGGTGGTCTGCAGTGGGTGTTATTCAGAGGGGTCTTCAAGAAAGCTCACAAAGCTTGCTGGACTTTCCTGCAAGCTCAAAAGGCTCCATGTGGGGTCACTCCCTGCTTGCCTGAACACCCACTACTTGTCTCTGAGGGAGTAAGATACCAGATGTCCACTTTTGCCTGACCAGGTGTATTCCTTGTGTTCTTAGCATTACTGCAGTGCTAAGAAACTGCCTTTTGCTTAGGGAGCAAGTGACAACAGTCTTTGCAGGAAAGGTTCTGAACTTAATTCATCTAAATACTAGCAAGTATTGATTTGCTCTGATGATGTTGTACTGAATTCAATGATCCAGAGCAAAATCAGAACGGGCTACATTTCTAAGAGGCCTGATCTTACGTGATCTCCTCTGTGATGAGACACAGTCTGATGTGTATACTCAAATGTATTTCTCTCTAGGCCACCAACCTCAAAACATCCTCATAAACACCAAAGAGCCTCAGTGTCACACAACACTATCTCATGGATGCCAGAGAGGGACCCTTCATCAGGGACTGTAGTGACAGGAAAAGGTGTGATGGGTTCAAACTTAAACAGGGGAAGTTCAGGTTAGATATAAGGAAGAAGTTCTTTACTGTGAGGGTGGTGAGGCACTGCAATGGGTTGCCCAGGGTAGCTGTGAATGCTCCATCCCTGGCAGTGTTCAAGGCCAGACTGGACAGAGCCTTGGGCAACACGGTCTAGTGTGAGGCATCACATGACAAATGACAATCAACAAATGACAATCCCTCATGGCAGGGGGTTGGAACTAGATGATCTTAAGGCCCTTTCCAACCCAAACCATTCTGTGATTCTATGATTCTATGGTTTCTCCTACAACACTAATTTATCCTTACCATGAAGAACTCGGCAAGGCTTACTGAGGCATTGGTGTTCTCCGTTATGTCTTTGAAACACAGCCATAAGTAGATCCATCAGGCATCATCTGTAGACAAGAGTGTGTAAACCTTGCTACAGAACATAAAATAAATAATAGAAACAAAATCCAGCCCAACTCCAAAAGAAAAAAACACCACCACTCAAATCTGTTATTTTTATTAAAGCTGCAGAGTCTTACTACACACAACAAATATTTTATCGATATAATCTAAGTTAATAAAATAGTTGAACAACTCTTTAGATTTATATTTGTATAGAAATGATCTGCGGAACATCTCATCTTGAAACAGCAGTGCCAAAAAACAACTATTCAGCAGGATTCTTTTAAAGAAGAGTTTGGGACTAGAGGATGCACTGTTCATTCTCAAAGAAAACAAAAACTCCATGCAAAAAGTAACCCCCACCCTCTTCCCTCTTTCTCCTCTACCCAAAGTGTAAGGCCATATAGAAAGACCATGGAAGTGATGGCCCTTTTGTCCCAGTATTCTTCCTCATGTCTACGATAGGAGCTGTCATCTAAACTCAGTAACTAAAACAAGATGAAAAGAAAGTTCAATTGCACAATCCTAGTCTGCAGATGACAAAGTCATAACATCTCTTTACAGAAGTCCCTACTCTTTTTCCAGTTAGGAGAATTCCTTATTGTGTTGTGTTTGTTCCCCACCTCTCGCCTATGTGGCTGATGTCAGTTATTGTCCATATGCCTTTGTTAACAGAAGTCAGTCTATCTACTATTGCTTCACTCTCCCTTCGTCACTTATTTGTGGTTTAGATTCTATGTAGCACTGCCTGCAAAGAGCTGACTCCGTGGTGTTTTCCCCCCATTTTAGACAAAGCTCATAGCTCAAGTGATGATCTCCTCACTGAAGCTACGCATCGGTGTCACCCACGAGATGGCTTTTATACACTATGAGGCATGTCTTTGCTAGATCATTCCATTTATCTTAGTCCACTCGTAGATATCCTGTTCACATACTATGTCCGAGTTGATGAGGAGGTATCTGTCCCCGACACAGAAATGTTTCTGACAGGCAGCACATTTGAAGCATTCGAGGTGATACACTTTGTCCTTCACCCGCATGGTCATCTCATAAGCACGGATTCGCTTGTCGCAGGAGGCGCAGAGGCCGTCTTGGCCAAAGAGCCTGAAACAACAACAGCAGAGAAGTCAGCAGAGTTCCTTTGCTGGAGAGATGGGAAAAACCAAATCAAAACAAGAACACAGCATCAGTGCCTTGATCCATTAGTCACAGTATTGCCAAGGTAGATAAGGTCACACAGAAAGCTGCTGAGCAGAACTCTAAACTCTGCCATACCAAAAGTTGGAGTAGAAAGTCCAAGTTCCTCTTCTATTTTCAATATAATTGACTTCTCTGATCAATGACTTTATCGTGAATTGCTGAGTAGCTTCAAGAGGAGTAAAGATTTCCCAGATCAAAGCATAAAGTTGTGCTGTGCCAATACTTCCACTTCTGTGATCGTTACAAATTACCTTTCCATTGATAAATTTTGCCTATCTTCAGCTGTTGCTATTGTAATTTACAGAAAGGAGTTGACACAAACTATGACACAAACTCCCCTGTCTCTTGTCACTGCCTCCACACTGGAGGCTTTTTCAAACCCAGACATTTCCATATCCATGAAGTCACTCCTGCTGCATTTCAGAAGGATACGTGCTAAAACTACATACTTATCTATGTGTGAATGCCAGCCTTTCATGCAGTGCTGGCTGCACATTTGGTACATCAAATCGTGAATAAATAAGCGTGAATTAAGAATGAATGAAGGAAAGAAGAATAAATAAGCATGAATTAAGAAATATATATTTTCTTAAAATGGGGGGGGAGGGGAGAAGAGCTACATCCTACTTGTTCAATGTATAAACCTATTGAGTTTGACTTCCGAGTTTCTATACTAATTCTGGAAAGAGTTTTTCCACTTCCTACAGTTCTCTTACATGTGCTGTGCCCGCTTTATATCATCTTCTGAACTGGAAATAGAATGCCTGCTAAATTAAGAGATCTTGAAGGGGAAACGGCATCATTTCTTTCGTCTACCAGGAGATGGCAGTGTTTACTTCTGCCCAACGAAAGTAAGCCTAAGGTTACACAAAGGTTGCCAAATTCTTCATTGAGGAGGGAAGATATTATATGTTGCATTATTAAAGAAATAAAAACATTGAATTTCACTGCGAGACAATACATTCATTGCATTGCCATATTTCTGTCTGTTTTAAGATGAAAAGTATCTAGAAACTGTTGGGTATGCAGATACTTACCAGTGGTCCCATTAACAAAACTCAGTTCTTAGTCTCTGCTTAGCAAAATTTCCATCAGTAAAGCTCAGGAATTAGGAACTCCACTGAGATTTTGGCTTAGTTTTTATTAGCAGGTAAATCAGCCTTCAGCAGGGGGGTTGAAAAAACATCAAATACCATTATTGTGTTCCACAGCCCTCCTGACACATTGGAGATCCATTAGAATTGGTACACAACCAGCACAGCAAAGATCAATGCCCTTTAGTTGTAATCAAGACTGTAATGATCCTTTGTTACCCATTTTTGTGAACTATCTTAATCTTGATTTAATCCTTCTCCTTACAAATTGTGGCAGAACAGAGAGGCAGAAAGATGTTAATGACAATACTAGCGACAAGTGTATTTGTAGGACCTGATTCAGCAAATTCTTGTCTATTCAGGACCAATTCATTTTCATTAAAAAAATGCTTTTTTTCTCCCACGAGATTTTAAAGATACAATCTATAAACAACTCCAAGTGACCTCATCACCACAGGTAACCTCTATAACTTACCAGGTAACCTCAGAAGTACCATAAAGCATCTCAGCATGAACCCCCCAAATATACGAGCCGTATTGTAAACCTGAACTTGTAGACAGTGCTGTATTATAACTGTGACTGCTGTCAGGCTTTACATTTAAGAGTAATCAAAATGAATTAATTATGGGCAGGTTCTTGATCAACCTGCTGTAGTGGGAGGTGTCCTTGCCCATGGCAGGGAGATTGGAACTGGATGATTTTAAGGCCCTTTCTAACCCAAACCATTCTATGATTCTATGGGCCTTTGCTCACTAACTATGCTAATTAAATGAATTAAATGGTAGAAAAGAAGGGGAGTGAGGGTAGAAGGAGTGGGTTGTGTACCTGAGATAGTCCCTTCTGCAGAGCTTTCTGCCCAGTTTGTAATACAACCGTCTCCCCACCTCGCCCAGCCTGCAGCCACAGAGGTCGCAGCTGAGGCAGTCTTCGTGCCAGTACTGGTCGATGGCTTTCAGGAAGTAGCGGTCCCCAATATTCTGTTGGCAACCACCACATGTCAGCAGCGAGGGGGGAATTTGGAGGACTTCATCCACCGGCTCCCTGAGGGAAAGAAAGAATCATTGGGGAAGGAAAATGTACCCTGAAAGCATCCACATCAGAAGAAGGAGGAGGAAAACCAAAATGAAACAAGATAGGTCAAGTTAAAACAGGGATTACGCCCTCTTTTCTTTTCCCCAGTGGAATAAATGATTTATCCTTTTCTTTAAAGAAAAAAAGGATCAGCTTAAAATGTAGGGAGTTAGTAAAAATGTACTAACTTATTTATTTTTCTTCGAAGAATAATGCATAAACCTGACAGTCTCTGTATCACCCCTGTGCATTCATTGCTGTGAAGGCATCTGCTTTACTCGGACATTGTTGTCTGTGCAGCTCCATCATTTTAATTCTACTGGCCAGAACCCAAACTGCTCAGTCATGTTTCTCAATTCATGTAGTTCTTACAAAAGAAATACCTTTCCCATAACATGGTTCTTCCATAATTAAGGATTGCCCCTTGCAAAAGTGCAATCAAGAAGCTGCCTGGATTCACCAGTTCATAGCAATGCTGGCTACATCCTGCCAACATCCACAAAGTTCTTGCTATATTCTTCACCTGTCCAAATTATTCTGGTTTGGCAACAGCTTATAGCAGTGCTTTCATTTCCAACTGTAAGTGACCTGGTCAACACAGACAGCATCTGGATTTACCTGTACGTTAGTGAAGAGCCCCAGCAGAACCATAAAGTGTTTAAGATGAATCCAAAAATACACGAGCCCATATCATAAACCTGAGCTTGCAGGCTTTGGCTGCAGTGCTGCTGGAAGCAAAGGCGATTTCTGCCTCACCAAGGACTAAAGGACTGGAAAAGGCTCCTGTGGGATTTTAAGTGCAGTCAAGTTTCCATTGGGAAATGTAAATGTGAAGACTAAGTCTGAGGATGTAATTTCTCTGAACAGCATGATATGGATAAATACAGCAGATGAGGCTGTTGCCCAATGGGTTTAAGTTTTGCTGCTGTTTTTAATAGAGCTGGAGTTTTGCCTTGTGTTACTGCAGGACTTCCTTTTTCCTTCAGCTAAAGACATGAATCCCCTGGGATGGGTCTATACCAACACAACTGCAATTATTAGGGATTTACACATCCCTGCATGAAAAGAGGCACAATCATTGTGATACCAGCACTGACTAGTCACACACCTTATTTTTTTCCCTTTCTGAAAAGCTCTGAAATCGAGGATGGTTCTGGTAAAACCTGCGGATAAAACAGGAATTTCCTTCAAAGCTGCTTCCTTAAGGAATTTTTATCTTTGCCTTTTTGTGTAAATTTACAAGTTCTGCCCAAAAACAGAACAGCAAAATACATTTGCAGCAACCTGGTGCTGCCACCAAAAGCCTCATCCAGGGAAGCTAATAAACTATTGGATAGATCCTTTAAGCACTTGCTTAATTTCAAACCTGTGGCTAGCAGCAAGGAAGGTGTATGTTTGCACATTAATGCTCTGCTGGATGGTGACTGAGTGCTCAATATGTGGTAGCCAAAGTTCTTTTTGGAGCCCCAAACTTGTCTCATAGGTCATTGTTTTCTCCCTCAGTGCTTAGTTCCTGGTCCGTCCTCCCTTGGGCTAGTGAGGCAGAGGGGACCTACACTGATGGAGAAGGACAAGGCTGCTCCCAGTTCCCAGCAGGCAACAGGAAAAGATTATATTCCTATTGCTTATTTACTGGCTCAGCAATTCTCTGGGCAAAAATTACTTCTTCAGCAGGGAAAAACAACCACTGGTCAAGAACTGTGCTGAGAAACTCCTCCTGCTGAGCCCTAGAGATAGCATCTGATTAGATTCTGTTCTGGTTTTCGCTCTTCTAAGTTTAAACTGCTGTACTCTGCAAGTTGTGTCACAACATCCCTCTCCTACCAGCTCCCCACCCTGTGATGTGTTGTTAAAATCATGAGGATCTCAGTACATGATTAGGCCCTAGTTTTCCCAAGTTTATTCTTTTGGGCTCCATCCTCCCTTTCCTAACGTATGGTTTCCACTCTGACAAGTTCTGTGAACTTTCTAATAGAAGGAAATACACATTATTTTCCTTTATTATCCATATAAACTTCGAATGGATCCTAAAATGTTTCATCTTAGGGGTGTGCAGGAATCACAAGCCAGGTTTCTGTGAAAGCCCCGAACTCCGGAACAGCCAAGCGGATGTTTATGCAGAACAGAGTTGCTGGTTTATGCATTAGCTTTTTGATGTCCATAGATTTCTAAGCCAGCACTTAAAAGTCACTCAAACACGAAGTAGGTAAACAAATAAAGATTACTAAAACTTTGTAGTTGAAACCTGGACATCATATACCTGGGAGCTTGGATTATTGTTTCTTAAGAAAACAGTATAGAATAAGAGGAAATGTAACATAAAACATCAGATGTGACATGGAATGAATTAATTTAATCCCCCAAAGAAACGGTTTCCATGTGTTCACTCCAGGCTTCAAGCAATGGCATTTCTAGTGGCATTTAGCTCACAGGAAACAAACCACAAATGATTCAAGTTTACCAAGAGCAATGCTTGAAGCGTTATCTAAAAATGGAGATTTTAAATGTGTTTTTCTTCTCTTTTATCATAATTCCAGACAAACATAACTTCAGTTATTAGCATGTGCAGAGCTGGAATGGCTCTGGGCTTATGCTGCGCTATCGTGCCTCTTGCCACGGTGGGATGGGATGTCTGTGTGTGCCGGAGGGATGGGAGAGCTGCAGAGTGCAGCCCTAAAGCTGGGATTAGGACATAGCACTGGTCCCTTCGCTGAGTGGAAAACCCTCATGAAGGTGAAATTCTCATCTTCTATGTCCCTTTGTAGGGGTCCTTTTTACAACCCAGTCTTTCTGCATGCCCTTTGCAGAGCACCGTGCCCACAGCAAAGCAATTTATTCAAGCTCTTGAAAGTTGCATTGTAAAAATGTGGAAGTTGGACACCCACAGATAACAGCTCTTGACCTTTCACTGTAATCGGCTACAATGAGTTGGGGCAGGTCAAAGATAGGGCAGAGAGAGGGTCCCTCCAAATGAAAAACACCTTGAGCTGTGAAAACGTGATGCTCTCCCTTTCCCGGAGCCGTTCCCCTACCCGTGGGGCGGATGAACGGGTGGAAAATGCCGTGCTCTGGGAGGGAATTACCGCTTCCCTGCTCCCCGCTTGCCTTTCCCATAACTTGGGGAGCTGGCAATGACCCACACCCCACCGCCAGCCCCTCGCAGGACCGGGACCGGGACCGCCGGTGCCCTGTACTGGTACCCCTAGGGCGGCTCCAAGGGGGAAAGGAGCGGCTGGAGCTGGTGCCGAGCCCTCCGCTTCCCGCTGCCGGGCGCACAATGCCGGTGGCGGCGGCAGAGCCGGGCAAGTGGCTTCGTCGGTGATGGATAAGTGGCCAAGGAAAGGCTCCCGAGGATAGAGGAAAAGGGTGGGGGGGCGCGAGGAGAAAAAGAGGCCACTTACTCGGAAGGATCGAGGCTTTTCCTCTCGATGGCCGATGACATTGGCAGGGATTGTTCCTTTGTAGCTTGCCTGTGGTGGGATCTGCCCCCGCTGCCCCCGCAGAGGCTGTCTGCTCTCGAAGCCTTGTCACCAGCTGAGTTCCCCCTCCGCCCCCCAATGACATTCACAGGATTTCCTCCTGCAATACCAGAGAGAGAGAGAGAGAGAGAGAGAAATAAGGGCCGGGGCCGGGTCCGCTGCCGGGCCGGGCTCCGCGGCTACCGCGCTCTGACCTCCCATCCCCGCCGCGCTCCGCTGGCGCGCCGGGCGGCGGAGCTGCTCCCGCGGCAGCGGGCGGGGAGCGGCTGCCTCGGCGGCCACCGCGGCCTCAGCCCGGAGCTCCCGGGGCCCCGCTCAGGCTTCCTGCCCGGGCAGCTCTGAACATGCCCCGGTGCCCGGTGGGTGCGCTGCAAATGGGGAGATCAGCATCGCTAGTATTATTATTATTACTCCGTGGCTCAGCCCCGGGTCTCTGGTTTCATTTCCTTTTTCCTGATCACGATTCAAATACAATAGAAGGAAATCACACTTAAAGAGACAGCTGCCCATTTCTTAACTGGACTCCTGGGGATTTAGCAATACAAACAGCAGCATCACGACTCGCTGGGGTTCCTTAAAGAGACAGAGCTGGGGCTCCCCAGAGCCAGGATTGGAAGCTGACGGTGCATTTTCACCTTACGAGGGTATTTCATAGCACTTTCTCGGTGGGGAGGGGGTGCTCAGGTAGATAGGCAACCTGAAAATGATCCCAGCGCCTGGAAAAGAAGTGCCTGGTTCTCTATTACCGGTTTCTTCTCAGCCCCACACAGGTCCAAAGCAACAGTCACCACCTCTCTCCTCTCTCTCTCCTTCTCTTACATATATGTGCACATACCCACACACACACGTTTTGTGCGGTACTTTGAGACCCAGAATTAAATCACCCAAGTATTATTTTTCTACCTAGGATTCAAATTGAGCAACTAAATTGTGCCTCATTTATATCCCCAGGGAACATTTACGGGTGTCTGCTTCTCGTTCTTGGCAAGCAATAGGACAAATTTATATCTTGACACCATTTGATGCTAATGAGCTATAAAAGCCGGCGAGTACGAAGTATCGATCTGTAGTTAATTACAGGGAAGCTAAAGACGGGAAAGTCTTGCCTGAATGTCTCTTCTTTCCCCTCCCACCCTTCCTCCTCTCCATCAGCACAGCACATCCCGGAAAGGATGGATTTTCAGTGCCAGAGTGAAAACTATTACAGCAATGCGAGCATTCTCCGGTCTCTATGGCATTAGATACTGGCTAATGCTGGAGGCAGAGTTCTGCCTGAGTTTGCCCTCTTAATTCCTTTAAAAACAGGAAGAAAATATCTGTAATAAAGCACTAGTAGCAGAAATACTTCACTCCTATATTAATTCCCAGAAGAGAAGTGCATTTGATGTCTATTTTTATGACTGCATTCTAATTTTTGCCAGCTAGGGATATAATATCAGCAATACATTAATGAGCCTGATTCAGAGATTAGTAATGTCAGCAGAAGGACTGTTATTCATTCCAAGAAGCTTTGAACCACGATCTCCCAATACTTTAGAGCCATCACTGGTCATTAGAACACAGCTTTAAAAACATTCTCGCCAATGTATTTTAAGCTATTACAGCATGACAGTCACTCTTATTTCTGTTAAAGGAAAAGGCTCTTTTGGTAGGTTTTTGCAGACAGGACTGAATTATACAATGGCTATAGAATTCCTGATGTATTTACACTGTGATCTGAAAAGTAAAATGTAAATCTTTCCAGAAGATTGAATAACTAAACTATTGCAAAACACCCCACACCCCCCAAAATCTGCATTTATTGTGTTGGTTTAAAGAAATCAGAAATTGAATTTAAAGGTGGGTCAAAAACATGCATAAGGATTTGAAAGATGCTTAAAATAGACATTTCTATGAGCTTGGTTTCTCTGGCTCTGTGCCTCAAGGTTTAATAAAGTATAAACTCTGAGTCAAAATTTCCCTCATGATTGGCAAATTCACATTCTGAATAGCTCCTGATGGAATAATGTGAACAATTCCATAATATGAGGTTGGTTTGGGGGCTTCAGATGACATAGCTGTGCACACACACTACAGACATACAGGCATGTTGCCTCCTTTATAGTAATTTCTTCAAAATTCACAGGAAATTAATATATTTAAGACCTCTGTCCTTTTGTCTATTTAAAAGGGATCTCAGCTGGTTCCAAACTTCTGGTGAGAGACAAAAACCTCGACATTGGAACACAAGGAATGTCTCAATTCCTAGAAAAATGACATAATGCACAGTGGCCAGTGATTATTGAAAACCCACCTGTATTCCTTGCTTTGGTCAGACTCCCTCAGGTCTAGCAGATAAGCTCCCTGAAGCTAATGAGATGTTTCTCATATTCATAGCTGAGTATTTGCATTGCTGGACAGACCAAAAGAACTTCTCTGTAAGATCAATCTCTCAACCTGCAGAAAGCTTTTCTGCATAAAACCAGTGGAAAACATGGAGCTGTTGGAGCAAGTCCAGAAGAGGCCATGAGGATGATCAAGGGGCTGGAGCATCTCCTGTATGAAAACAGGCTGAGAAAATAGGGGCTGTTCAGCCTGAAGAAGAGAAGCTGCATGGAAACCTCAGAGCAGCTTCCAGTGTTAAAGGGGCCTACAAGGATGCCAGAGAGGGACTCTTCATCAGGGTCTGCAGTGACAGGACAAGAGGTGATGGGTTCAAACTGAAACAGGGGAAGTTCAGGTTAGATATAAGGAAGAAGTTCTTCCCTGTGAGGGTGGTGAGGCACTGACACAGGTTGCCCAAAGAACTGGTAAATGCTTCATCCCTGGCAGTGTTCAGGGCCAGGCTGGATAGGGCTTGGAGTAACCAGGTCTAGTTTGAGGCGTCCCTGCCCATGGCAGCAGGTTGAAACTCGATGATCTTAAGGTCCTTTCCAACACAAACTATTCTATGATTCTATGATAAGAGCATGCAGTAAAGAAGCTGAAGAGGACATTTTGGCTATGTTTTATTGTCACCCTTTTCAGTCAGATCCAGAACAAATGTTCCTAGACAAAGTCAGCTCTTTAAGCACAGTACTTGTGGTAGTGCTGGGATTGCTCCATGGCCCTACAGATGCCACATGTGTCCTCATCTAAAATAATTGTAATTAAAACCCCAAGATTATTTCTTGTTTTCTTTCTGTGCTGTGAAGGAGAGATGCTCAATGAGGGTCTGAGCTAAGAAAAGTGAAAAATAGCAGTCAATTTGCTGGTACATAACATAATAAATGTGTTACTCCACTGTGCTTAATGGGGCAGAGCTGAAAGTTGGTCTGCTTAGACAAAGAGTAATCAGAAAATGCAGCGTGGAGATTAAAGTTGTCAGTGTGCTTTGAACAAAGCACACAGCAGAGACGCCAGGCAACACCATGCATCAGGCTGGGTTTCAAATTAAACTGAAACATGGCTTTGCAGGAGCTAGTGTGGGATGCAGAAGCTGCCAAGCAACAATATCCTGGCCTCATGGGTGTCTAACAAACTACTGGGGGGTGTTCCAGTAGCATTACTGGAAGCACCTTTTGTTCATGTTTCTGTGCTGGCATTTAGTGCCAGTTCCTGCTGGATTTGCAGCAAAAAGCCCCACAAAAAAGTCCTCAGCATGCCAACCAAGAGCTGCATCTTCTAATAGCTTTGAAGGGCAAACATACACTTCTGGGGGACAATTCAGTTTTCATTTCTTGGGTTTACATATATTAAACTCTTCCTCCAGACAGTGAAATTTGGCATTTCCATCTGAGGACTCTTGTGTCCAGTGGAATAGATGACCAGCAATGAAGAACAACTTCTTTTCTCACCTCGAGCAAGTCCCTTAATACCTCTTTGCTGCAACTTTCCCATCTGCAGATGTTTACTTCCCTCAGCAGAACTGGCTGTTGATTTACTTTTGCCTCCTGCTGAATAACGTTCCCAAAGACAAAGCATTATTCAGCACTACAATTGGTGGTGCCGACGTTTCCTGCACAGGGACAAAAAGACCAGCACTATTTTTAGTGAGGGCTTTTCTTTCCATTGTCCCTTTCTCTGTGAAGCTGTATTTTCCAGGGCTTTTTAGTGCAGCTTTTGTTGTGTTCATGGATTGAAAATCCTAAGGGATGAGTTTTGGCTTCAGTTAACTTTTATTAATCATGATCATGCTATAGACTAATCTGTCATGGCTGAGATCAAACACACAGTAACTGTATTTAGCATTCAGTGCTTGGAATATCATGCCATGAATAAGTTGGCTGGACACTCCTAGGTATTGCTCTATAAGAACATTTGATGCAAAACTGCATCATTTCTATGAGTGATGTAATCTAAAGAAATAGCTCAATGTGCCTGTTTCCAGAGAAACATCCTCTCTTGGACTCAGTATTTTCAGCTTAGTTTTGGAAGGCCACTGGTTCATCATCATCATCACCACCACTGAGTCTCAGGTTGCTCCTACCTTTATTTCTTTAGTATATGCTAGCTTTATTCTCCCTAGAGCTTATGGATGCAATTGAACTGTTTCAGGTTACCCTCATTTAGAGGAATCTGTGTTCAGTAAGATTAACTTTGCTGTCCTTAATAGCCAGGAATGCTGGTTGCCTAAACTGCAGTTTATGAAGATTGAAGTCTCTGCATAAATAGAAGAATTAAATCTCAGTGACAGTGGCCTAGATTTTCTGCTAATGCTTTCTGTGGGATAGAAAATTCCAGACCATGACTAAAGGTGAATGATTAACATGAAAGGTGGCAAAGAGGAATAAGGATTTCTGTCATTTGGGCTGTGTTCTGCTACTGGCACACCATTTGCTGTTAGAATATCTCTGCTCCACTCCATTCCTTAATTTACCTATTTGCAAAATGGAAGAATCCTCCTTCCCTCTGCACATTGGACTGAAGCTTTGACACTACAGATGTCAGCCCTTTGGATGATGCTCTAAAGAAGTGGAAAATTTGGGTCTAGAATTGGATCTAGAAATTTCTTTCTTACCCAGTAATTTCAAGTCTGGACTGTGCAGTCTTCACAAGTGCTGGTTTGTTTGATTTTGGTTTGGTTTTGTTCTTTCTTCATTTGAAAGACTCTGCATCATTCCTGTAGCTGGTATAGTTTCTAACTTCCATGAGGATAAAAGAGGTGATAGCAAGAATAAGGAGTTTTCCTGGAGTGATGACCACATGCAGTAACTTGAATATACGTTGGAGGCTTTTGGCAAAGTGTGATTCAGATGCCTGAAAGACTCCTGACCAAGGATGCACTTCTGGTTTTGGGGGTTAACCTTTCTTTTGAACTGGAAGAAACCAAACCAGAACAGTAAAAACCACACTCAGGGTGAGGTTTGCCGTGGGGTTGTGAGGTCCAGACATTAGATAAGAAGCCTGGTGCATAAAGAAGTTGGAGCAGTTACAAAGTTTTGGGTTATTTTGCATTATTTTCCTCATCAAGCAACAAAGATGGAAAAACCCCAATGCAAGTCTGTGTTTATAGCTGAGAGAAACCTTCAACTGCAGGTCGCACACACAGATGATGAAGAGTAAGTTACAGGCAGACAGATGAAAGGATATTTCAGTGCAAAACTGTGAAAGGTTCCCCCTGCCCATTTCTTCTCTCTTGTCTTATTGATTTCTCTTGCTCCCATCGAGCCCTTGCTGCCTTTCACAGAAGCCAGATCCAATTACCCTGTTATGGTTTTCATAAGACTACTGCTCTACAGTATAGCCTTTCCAAGTAATTTCGCCTTTTCATGTGGCAAGTCCTCTTTCCTATGCTTATGCATAGGAATTGCTCTAGTAGAGCGCTGGGGATAGATTTTACTTTGGTGTTAAATATCTCATCCCAACCCATACACATCAGACGAGAGACATACCTGATCCGAAACAGGCTTTGAGTGGGATCTGCAAGTACTGTTAGTTTAGTGACTGGGAAAGCAACTCCTTCAGGGAAAATTCCAGAGGGAGTCATAGACCAAACAGAAACTGTAGCTCCGGCTCCCCTGTTTATATATACATACACACATATATGTGTGTCTACTTATATGTTTATGTATTTTTATATACACACACATTTGTACATGTGTGTCTATGTAATGTGTATACAATCATATATTTGTGTGTGTGTGATGTACTTGTAAACACACAGAGACACACACAAATTTGCATGGCATGTAGTTTTATCTTTTATCATAGCACCATAGATTGGTTCGGGTTGGAAAGGACCTTAAGCTCATCCAGTTCCAACCCCCCTGGCATAGGCAGGGACGCCTCACACTAGATCAAGTTGCTCCAAGCCCCATCCAACTTGGCCTTGAACACTGCCAGGGATGGGGCAGCCACAGATTCCTTGAGCAACCTCTTCTAGTGCCTCATCACTCTCTCAGTAAAGAACTTCTTTACTGAGTCCCTGATGAAGAGTCCCTCTCCAGCATCCTTGTGGGCCCCCTTCAGGTGTTGGAAAGCTGCTTTTCAAGATGTTTCCCAAACAAAGATTACTGCTGCCTCTAGCTGACACGCTGTTTCATATTATCACCAGAGAGTCACCAGGTTGATGTAGTAACCTTGGCACTAGCTGGCAGTATTACCAGAAAGTCTAACATCATTCCAGGAATACACCATTCCTCTTACTCCTCACTATATAATGTTATTTCTGCTGTTAATTCCTTCTGGGGCTTTAACATGTGGTAAAACAATATAATAGGAGATAGTTCTAATGAGGAATTCTGGTGTCATGTAGTGCAGCTCAGCTTCAAATCTCATCACTCGCTTTCCCACATTCCCTATAGAAATCCATCTAATGTGCTTTATACTGTGAGTCGGTCCAAGCTTCACCCAGAGACCAGGGTGCTGGACCCCTTCCTATTCACTAATTCACCCAACTTCACTGACCCACCTTCAGCACATTTTCTAATGTTCCCCTGAAATTTCACCACCTGGGAATTTCTGATGCACCCTTTAAATTGCTTCTCTTCCTTTTTCTACCTAACAAGGCTCTGTCACAGGCATCCCAGCACCTAATTATTAACCTTGACCTTGGGAAGAAAAGCAGCAGAGTGCATTTAATAACAACCCCAGTGAGCTGAGGCGGCTTTGCAATTAGGTTGCATAATGTAGTCATGAGAGGAGAGTTACCAGGGAGATAATGGTAAACATCAGCCTTAATTCTGTCTAGAAAATAATTGGAGTGGTCTCCCTTTGTGGCTGGGGTAGGGGAGAAAATTGGATGGGTACATTTCCAGTTACCACAGATGTTAGGGAAACATGCTGCACTCCACCACTGACCAGATTATTAGCTACCTCTAACTGCTGTGGGTATGGATTGTCTGGCTTCCTCTCCATGCACACCAGACTGTGGGTAAGGATCATTTAAATGGGAAAGCAGTATTGGTTGTAGCACAACTGGTATCTTTCCATGCTGTTACATCTCCTCTTTACAGTGGCTCTATCAAACTCTTCTGTTTCTTGGAGTGTTCATCAGTCCTGACCTTTATTCCCTTAGTCACCTTGTTCACAAGGGTTGGAACGATGCTGGTGCAATCCCTTTGCCTTCACTGGGTCGCATTGTGCGATCCATGGGGGAATCTGCTGCTGGCAGTTGTCCTGCCTCCTTGCTCCTGGATGATGAGTAGCTGTCTCACCCCTGGAGCACCTCCACAGCTATGAGCAGTGTCATCTCCTCGCTCTGGCAGGACATGGAGAAGTCAGGTGCATGCCAAAGGAGGAGAGCTGGGATGCTGAGAGTTTTGCTGGCAGAGCATTCAGGACTTTTCTACCCCATCTGGTCACCACTATCCATTGCTGATTTATGCTTCTTTGCTGTTACCAGTAGAAGCTCTGTATAGACTTGGGGCTACTGGAAGCACAATCAGGGCCACTCTCAGTTTAGAATAATAGACATTTTGCTCTGGCCTGCACCCTTTGCTGGAGCTCTCCTTTCTAGTTTCTTAGCTCCACTTGGGACCTTTAGACTCTGATGTAACCTGCTCAGATTTTCACCACAGAGCTGCAGCTTGTCTTACTGGTCAGCATGAACAACAGCAAAGCCTGAAGAAGTCTGGACAGGCTTGCCTGCATTTTCTGCTCCAGACAGAGCTTCCACCTCAGCCTGGATGCCTCTCTTACCCTGCCTGTGCCACAGCTCTCTCTCCAGGTATTTTAGGCAGTGAGTTCTTCAGCCTTTATTTATACTTTGAGCAGGCATTTAATTCCACGGCCACAGGGGCTGAGTGTTTTCAGATTAAACTGTGGTTTCAGTTCCCCTTTGACTCAGTTCTAGAATTAACTAAACACAATGGCATGTAGGTACAGTAACTCATAGCCCATACACATCAGCTTGTTCACTCAGATGACTTCCATTAAGGTCTCAGGGTGGAGTTATTCAGCATCTCCTGTTCATATAAGTGAAGGCAGTATTAGAAAGTTGCCTGTGTTTTCCAGTGTGAAGCTTCTGGCAGCTCTGCTGTTGATTTGTAGTGGCTTTGGAAAGGCAGGGGCCAACACAGGAGGTCCTTGTGGATCTCAGTCGCTGGGTCGCAGCAATGCAGCAGGTAGTGCTGGGAGCACTGTGATTATGTGGTACAGAGCAAGAGAACTGGAGAACAAACCAGTTGTGGGCATATGCTTTCCAGTGCATCTCCCATCTTCTAGGCAATTTGTGAGCTCAAGTTCCATTGCCAGGACACAGAGACCTCTTTTTGGCCATTCTCTTCCAATTGCTTCTAGTTCCAGTCACACAATGTCTTTTCTGCAGTGGCTTTCCAGCAGCATTAACCAGTAACCTCAACATTATCAAGGCCTGCTGGCTCTGAAACCTAAGCCCTCTTGGCTCGGACCACATCCAGCACTGCAGTACCACTGTACTCCCCCTCTCCGTTCCTCAGCAGATCTCTCTTGATGTCAAGCCACACTTGTTGGCACAAACACATCATTTAGAGCTGCTTTCTACTACCCAATTAGAAGGCTGTCAGCAGCCAGGCCATCACTCCTCCTGCAGCTTCTGACAAGCCTGGACACTGCTATACTGCTGCAGAAGATTAAAGCAGTCTTTCCTTTGTATTACCCAGCGGCTGTGTGGTAGCCAGAAACTAATTCCCCTTCCCAATGAACGTGTATGTGGAGCAACTAATAGGCTCTGTAAGCCTGTCTTCATTCCTTATTAAAAGAAACACACTCACTAAAGAACTGAGTTGTCTAATATACATTTCTTCCCCGTTTCTCCTTTCACCAATCCTCAAGAGAGTTGCAGTTCCTGAGAATTAGAGACTTCAGGGGGTGGAGGTGCTTTCTACTAGTTACAACAGTGCTGAGCATCAAGAATCCTAGAGTCTATTTAATGATTCATTTAGGAGCGATGATGATGGCTTTTCTCTCCGCCAATTGCTTTCTGTACTGCGCATCCTGTGAATGGATGGGTGTGAGATGCTTTTGCCTCTACACTTCTGCCTCAGATCTGCTCTAGGCTGGTGGCGACAGCACCTCATTGTTCTCTGAAGGCTCTTTGGCAGCAGCTGTGAAATGAGTGGAGTGACAATCCCGTACGTTAACTTTACCACCGAGCATAAAGATTACTGGGTAGTACAAAAGAAATGTTGCTTTAATCTCCTGCAGCACTACAGAGGTGCTCAGACTTGTCAGGTGCTGGCAGAAGGAGTGATGGTCGGGGGGGGGACCAGATCTCAACAGTGTCCCAGGGTGCAACAGAGACCACACTTGGCTTATTAACTCCCACATTCTGGCTGCATTACACAGTAAACCTGGCTAATGGAATATGTAGAGCTGAAACCCATAATTGATTACCTCTAAATTCCATCTGAAGTCCCCAAGAAGTGGAACAAGCATGTTCAGACTACTTAAAGCTTGTAAATTAATTTACCATCACATCAGATTGCACCTGCTTCCACTAGTGTAAATCTGGAGTAATTCCACCGAAGTATAGGAAATGTAAGGTTAGTGGAGCTGACTGGTGTTAAACTAACATCATTGAGAATCATTTTTTAGCTATAAAGGATGAAAGATAAATGCCTTTTGAATTCCTGACCCCGCTATGAAAATGAAATACAAGATGTGGAAACTCTTTGAAACTGATAGAAGTGTCTCTGCCTGAGATCTTTAATCAAAACAAGGCACTGTAATCAGCCCCAATTCTAGGTCTATCTGGAAGGAACAAAGCAAACTTAGAAAATTAAATCATTTAACACATTATTTCCTTCCGCATTTCAGTGCCGATTGAGCTTGTTGCACAACTTCTCCCTGCCATCCCCTGCAGCTGGGTTGTTCCGCGGCCTGCGAGGCCTTTGAGTGCTGTTGCAGGGCAGGAAGATCCCCAACGTTCCTGTTTACTGAAGGGACTGCTGCTTTAGGAGATTCCCCATTAGACACAGAGATTCCTTCACACCCTTCCTGATGTCTGATTTCCTATTGCCTTTGCTACCTGCTGGGTAGGAAACTTGGGACAGAACTAAATAGGAATATTTGCCTATGCTGTTACACTGTGCCACCAAAATACTGATTTTGTAGCCATAGCTTAAACCTTCAGCATCGTCTTGGAGCCTTCCTCAGGTGAAAGAGGCTCTGTTGGCAGAAGTGCTATTTTGTCCCATCCCTGGCAATGTTCAAGGCCGGGCTGGACAGAGCTTGAAGGTGTCCCTGCCCATGGCGGGGAGTTGGAACTGGGTGAGATTTAAGGCCCCTTCCCACCCAAACCATTTTGTGATTCTATGAATTATTCCTTGGTAGAAGGTTTTACCAACACCACTGTGTGGATTTGGCATCTTTTCTCCCTCCATCTCTGAGCCAACCCAAATTTGTCATGTAGGCTTAGAGTTTGTGACCACCCTTAGGCCACTCGCAGGAGGTGAACACAAGGCTGGCTTCAAAATCTAGTGGTCTTCCCCACAGTGGAGTATGGCAGAAGTGACATAACACAAATAAAATCACCAGGCTCTTAAAATGACACTGTCTACATGGAATTGATGAAACTTATTTTATAGATTTTGAGGTTTTTTTGATTTTAGATTCATTTTATAGATTTACGGTTTCAATCTAGGAAGATTGTTATGAATAGCAGATGTTCAGGGAATATTCTAGAGGTATTTTGTCTATTTTGCACAATAGGAAATAGAATAATTACATAGTGGCCTGGGCAGAGGAACGGTATTTCCAAGGTGAGATAACTCCCCTCATATTGCAACGATGGTTATGAACAATGTGATAGTTTAGTTTGCAATCTCAGCATCATTTTCTGTATTTTCTTCCCACCACCTGTGGGTGTTGTAGAGTTAATGGCCATTGTAGAATTAATGGCCATTTCAGTCATTATTTAGATGTGGAAAAGACATCATTTTCATTTGGGGTTGGCTTTTCTTCCTTAGGAGAGTGTCCACAGAGATCCTACAGATACACTCTGCGCTATTACTTTTCTGTGACTACTTTAAAGCTTGTATCAAACTTCATCCACTAACTGATTTCTTTTCCTATCCTCTTCATCCCTCTTTGTAACCCTGCTGTGTTTGCAAAAATTCACCAAAACAGAACATGAATTTCTGGCCAGACAATGTTACTCCTCTCAGGAAAAATTGGACATTTGGACTCGATGGTCTTAAAGGTCTTTTCCAATCTGAGTGTTTCTATGATTCTAAAAGCTCCCTCTGTACTTTTCTCATTATTTCCATTTCAAATACATTTCCTGTTAACTACGCCTACAGGAAATAAATGCAAATCTGCTTCGCATCAGTTTCTTAGGTAAATTACTTTGCATTCCCCCACTAATAGTAAGTGATGATTTTCAATTGACAACTCACTTCCTTTCCAGTGTTGTTTAGAGAAAGTGTCAAGGAGAAAACTGTCAGGGAGAGAAATAATAATAAAAGATGGGTGCTGGCCTGGCTGGGTTTCCTGCAGAGCTGCCTGTGCACAGATGGCTTCCTGCGATAGCTCTTCCCGGGCACCACAGCTCTCCGGGTACCGGCTGACATTCATCAGCAGTGAAGGTCTGATGGCTGTAAAACATCTGCAGGCTGGGGCTGAGGCTGTGGTTGGGTCATTTAGGTTGCTTGGACCTATATCAGAAAATGGATGGAATATTTGCCCATGGGTTTCTCCAATTTCTTACAGCAAAGAAGAGTTAAATGGTTTAAACCTCACCTCTGTATTTAAACAAAACGGATACAAAGCAGTGAACTCAGGTTTGGAGCAATTGAGCACTTGATTCCAAGGGCTGGATGAGCAGAGGTGGGCTATGAA
>WYDI02003254.1:37899-49787 GCA_009867235.2 Psittacus erithacus
GCTGTAACACAAGCATCAGCATCAGACACAAGGCAATTCCTTTGTCACTTAACAGTGAAAACTCTCTCTTTGCAACAGGGTGAGCTATTCCTGGGACTGGCTGGAAGCAGGAGAGATATCTCTCTATTGCCAAATATGAAGATGACTAAAATTGTAATGAGGGCAAGTTTGGACCCCACAGCAACACCAAATGCAACAGAGAATGTAAAACCATCCTACCATGCCACACGGCCCACACTGGGCTTCTCAGAAGTTCTACGCATGCCACAGGACCACTGTTTACCAGGACTATTTCAGCTTTAATAAGCTTTGGGGCTTATCAAATAACTTCCTAGGCCAGCATGGGCAAAGTTTACTGTGTCTTTGTACAGGCCTAGCTTGTATTTATAAGCTTAGTAGTAGCTGTTGTCCTCCTGCCTCTTAGGTAAGTAATAAAACCTCTTCATCCATGCACATTATGCATCCCCAGCCCTACTGCAATGCTTCTACTGCAGCTTAGAGGGAAATCCTGGTTTAGAAAGACTTCCCAAACCATTCTGCCTGTGGCTCTCTGCTCAACAGCTCTGCAGGATTCAGTTCTTTTAGGTGAAGACTGATTTCAGAGTTTCTGAGTTTGAAGTGAGTTAACTTGTGCTCTCAGTTCCACCTCTGGTAACTCAAATACAGAATTTATCTTGATATTCCTTCTGCAGGTGCATCTGTTTCATTAATGTTAGGTCACGTGTGGTCTTGTGCAATGAAAATACTGAAAAGTTTGCAAATCAGTCTAAAAGCATGAAATCAGGCTGGATCTTCACAGGGGGAGAGAAGCCCCCGTCCTGCTGGGTACACTCCAGGAAGTTACATTTCATTCCCTAGGAAAGCCTGATTTTTCCTCCTTCTAAAACTTCTATTGTTTTTGTAAGTCTTACGAGGAACGGTTGAAGGAACTGAGGTTTTTAGTCTGAGAAGAGAAGGCTCAGGGGAGACTTTATCGCCCTCTACAACTACCTGAATGGAGGTTGTAGTGAGGTGGGGGTCAGTCTCTTTGCCCAAATAACAAGTGACAGGACAAAAGGAAACAGCCTCAAGCTGCACAGGGGGTGTTTAGAGTGGAGATTAGGAGCAATTCCTTCCCCAGAGGGTGGCCAGGCATTGGAACAGGCTGCCCAGGGCAGTGCTGGTCTCACCATCCCTGTAAGTGTTCAAAAAACATGTAGTTTAGTGGCCCTCAATGACATGGGTTAGTGGGGGCCTTGGCAGTGCTGGGATAATGGTTGGACTGGATTATCTTAAAGGCCTTTTCCAACCTGGTTCATTCTATTCTGTTTTATTTGGATAGTTGTGTGATTGACTGACAGATGGAGAGACAGACAGGCAGCCAGAGGGCTGCTATTAGGAGCAACCTCTTCCAAGCTGCCTTAGCCAACATTTACCTGCAGCCTATCACCACCTTCCTGCATCAGCTGGCATCTAACCCAACTTACCAAAACTTGGGGGAGCTTGAATTTCTGGCAGAAATCACTGAGTTTGTAGGCACACTTTTGGATTAAATCCTAACACTCTTTTCACCTCCTTTCTCTGAAACTTTGGTTTCCGAACAAGCAGCCCATTCTCCTTTAATTACACAGCAAACCCTCTACCTTCAATGTCCACACTGGACTCTTTTATCACCACAATATTTATTGCTAACTGACCCGTGGAACCTATTCAGCATATAACCCTCTCTTCATTTTCTCTTCTTGACCACAATCCATTTCCCCTGTGTACATGTGTTTCTCTCGCTCCCTGTATCTCATCCCATCCCATTAGCTCTCCGTGCTGAATAGCCTGTTCCAGGACATCAAACTTTAATTTAAACAGAAGATGATCAATAAGCTTAGCAAGTTGCCTATGGCAACATCAGCAGTTTGAATCAAAGGGTTTTATAGGTAATTTAAAGGGCATCCTCATTCACCCCCATGATGTGGTATATACCTATTGCTTGCTTTGCCAATTACAGCTCAGTTGGTTGAACAAGAGGAATAAGAGCTTTTACTCCACACGCAAACTGGGAAGTGGTACACAGCATCTTGTCTAGGTGGTTTTGATAGTGTGTATTGAAACCACAGAAAGCAGAGCATCTCAAGAGGGGGAAAAATATCTAACTCACAAGACTTGTTAAAAACCCACCACATCAGAGCTTTGGATCAATATCAGCACTAAAGAAACAGAGGTGTAAAAGGTAAATACATGCACTGCTCAGCCCAGCCTACTTCTGCTGCTGCTGCGCTTCAAGACCACCAGATTTTCATCCAAGGGAGGAGACACTGCATTTTAATCTGCTTCTAGAATTTCACCAGTTGATTTCCAGACATCCTAAACAAATCCACAACATTTATGTCAGAGAGTTTACATAAGAAAAACAGACATCTGTAACCACAGTTTTGAGGCTTTGTTTGTACCAAGCTCCACGGCCACTGCCCTGGATGATGATAACTGAAAATTGCAAATACATCTATGTAGAACTTTCCTAGAGGACAACAAAGAGCTGGTTTGAATACAGTTGTGAAAGAAATGGACCCACTGATGACTCAATAAAGCCAATGGCTGCTTGACACATGGGTGATGGTTCCTAGCCTCCCTCCATCTTTTATGTACCAGAGCAGGTGAATATTGAACATCTATTGCATTGGCTTGAGCTATCAGCTGTCTTTATTGGAAGGAGAAACTTATTATGTATGGGGGAGAGGAAAAGAAATGCCATGAAAATTGATGTCAGGAAAAGAAGCACCATGAAAATTGATGTCAGGAAAAGAAGCACCATGAAAATGGGCATCAGTCAGAGCGCGACACAGGAGATGGCTGCAGCCAGCCCACAGGAGACAACAAAAGCCTCAATGATCTTCAGGTTCTTTCCAACCCTAACTATTCTATGATTCTATGATGCTATGATTCTCAAAATCTTCTGTTTTGGGAGGGGGTTCTTTGGGCATTAGGTAGCAGTGGCAAACATCTCTGGCCTGCTTTTCAGCCTCATAAACATTGATGCCCTGTTATTTAGGAGCCTAGGGGGCTGATGAGGCCCTTGTAAGAGACGATATACGGTTTTAAAGGCACTTAGCTCCTGGCTGGCTCTAGGTCGGAAATTACACAATGGATGTTGAAATGTTGGCTTGTTGAAAAGTTGTCATTCGAGTAATGGATGCTTTATTTCCTGTTTTTGCTGAAAGCTAAAGTGAAACATAATTAGCAAGAGAGAAAGCAACCCTGGCAGCCAAGCAAAAAAAGCACATTTGGGGTGCCTGAGCCAATTCAAATTGTTTATGTAGCCCATGAACCATATTTTTCTCCAAATCATTATAACTGAGAGAATTCATCATAACACAGCAGGGCTTGCTGCTCACAGACCTGCTTCTGTGTGCCATCAGCTCCAAGGATGAACTGAGGGCACCCTGCAACGTCCATGAGAAAAGGCTGGTCACTGGAAGGGGAGGCTCAACTCCCCTTTCTTTGGTGCTGGGTCAATCCTGAGCGTATGACAACTTTAATTTGCATTCACAATTGAAATGTATATTAATTTGAGATTACAAATCTCTTTTTTCCTGCCTGTCTACACTGCAGAAGCTGAGATCCCCTCCTTTTGTTCTCCAAACTCAGAGTTTAATAAACTCACGCTATCTTCTTTTAGATACTTGAATCCCTACCCTGTTCGATTCTCACATGGATGCTCAGAGATTGAGTTTCTGATGATGTAAGGCCTGGCTTCTTTCCTCGCTATATGAGAAAATAATCCTTTAGGAAAAAACAATAGGTGAACAAATATCACTGCTCGTTGGAATGATGCTCTTCTGTTCCTCTCGGAACAAGTTATTACGCTTTCCATTTGTCTCTGAACTCTCGGCTTCCATTCCTGGACATGTAGTCATTTTATGTGCAATATTTGAAGGTGTTTTTATGAATTGATCTGATTTAATGTTTTGCCTCTTTCTGAAGCAAAGTTAAATCTGGTTGTGAAAATTATCACCACCCTTTGCTAATAGTTACACATGTCCTGAACTAAATGAAAGGGAAGACATGGAGTTAGAGGAGAAACAACTTTTCCCCCACGTAGCCCATCACCAAGCAATAAACATCAAGTGCACACACATGCAAAATGAAGGCTGTGTCTAGACTTGCCCAAAGTTGTCTTTTTCTGTAGCTGTGTTTTGCTTGCTGCCTGTTTCTGGCCATGTACTCTCTGTGTGTGTGTTTATGTTATGGAGCCTATTTTGTTTCGAGACCTTTAGAAAGAAAAATGAATTGGGTGTGACTTGCCCTGGGAATGTTCTCAAAACAAAACGTTGGGTGGGTGTTCAGGCTGTTTTGACTTGCCTTTGGTAGAGTCTAGAGCACAAATGGGGTGAGTGGACTTACAGACTGTAGCTGCTAGAAGCAGAAACCCTGGGCTTTGGCTTCAATCCCCACTGAGCTGAAGTACTAAAAAGGTGCCTTGTTACTTTACAGTGCCAGTAAAATACTGGAAGAAGCTTGTGTAGGAGCAGTACTTGCACTTAAATACAGGTCTTGGCACTTAGTACAAGAAGCTTATGTGTTAGTACATAGACAGTAATCATACAATGGTTTGGGTTGGAAGAGACCTTAGGCATCATCTAATCCAAACCCCCTGCAATGAGCAAGGACACCTTCCACTAGAGCAGGTTGCTCCAAGCCCCTGTGTCCAACCTGGCCTTGAACACTGCCAGGGCTGGGGCAGCCACAGCTTCTCTGGGCACCCTGTGCCAGCGCCTCAGCACCCTCACCATAAAAATACATAAATACACAAATCAAATGACCACAGTCTTCCAAGATGGGCCACTGTGAGCACTGAATGACTAGAAACAATAAAGGAAAGGTCACTATGGTGGAAATAACTGTAGGGGACAACAGGCATAAATGGAATGGTGGTGCTACTTTTACTGTGGTGATACTTTTGCACATACAACAGTGTCAGATGATGAGAATGAAACAGGCATTGCTCACAGCCATAGAGCAACCGGGATACATTCCAAAGTGTGTGATGTGTTGGGACAATCACCAAGAGGCTTTAGGAAAACGTGGAGCTTAATGTCATCATTACAACTAGCCTGTGGTTCATGTGGTTGTTATGAGGGTCTCAGCTCAGCCCATGATGAGAACTCCTCTTTGTACTTCAGTCAGCAAAATGGGGACCAGTTGGCTGCTCTGGAATAACCAGATTGAGGTGCTGGCTGACAAAAGCAGTGACGTGGACTACATTTAACCTGATGTGAATCTGCTTCCCAAAGAAGAATTCTCTTTGGCATGTTCCTCCAGTTCTCTTGACTCAGAAGCATGTCCCTAGGTCCTGAAAGCAATGTCTTTACTATGTTGCTGCTCTGCATGGGAAAAACCCCCAACATAAAATATTAATACTTCTGTTAGCCACAGTCTTATATACCAAGAACGGTTTTGATCTAGAAACTAAGCAGCATTATTTAGTCGCCAAGTGATGAGTATAAAATCAGCAATGAAACACAATGTGCACGTTCTTACTTAATCAAACAAGATATGTTTCTCTATTAAATATATTTATCTTGGGTGGGTTTATCATTTTCCTTTGATAAATATATCTGACTGGAATAGTCTGTGATGGGGTAGAGAAATGAGCAGGCTGGAAAGACCGTGATAGCCAACAAACCCCTTTGAATGAAACAATTGCTTGTTTAAAAGCTAACAATTTGGTCAAATCATTGCTATTGTGAGGTTGTGGGCTTCATATTATGGTCATTGTGGCATTAATACACTGAGAAATTCAGATAGTTTATCAGCATCCATTAAGGAATGGAAGGAAATTAGGACAAAAGCCTGTTGTTTATTCAAGGTTGTGTTTTATTTATCCTCTAGCTTTTAAAAGCCCCTGATTTTATGTGCCTTCTGGGCACGCAGGCTTGAATGTAAAAACATCACCACTAAAACAAACAACCAAACTGACAAAAGTCATCTCACGGAGAGCAACTGAGATGTAAAAGCAACTTGATACTTGCAATAGCCCTTGAGGTAAAAGCCTTTCACTGAAGTTTGAAGCTTGATGACCTCTGGATCAAACCAAATGGGGAAATCGTGACTCTCTCTCAGAGAGGATGTTCTTCCTTTGGCTCTTCAGACTTTACACCATGAACTCTTATCAGTTTTGGCACCTGAGGTGGAGGTTAAGAGGTTGTGGGGAGGATGCAGCACCGGGGATGTGATGTGATCACATCCCTTTGCATACTGCTACCAAGCTCATATGGGGGCTCAATAAAGCAGTGAGCATTTCCATGTGCAAGAGATGGGAAAAAACCAGATAGGAAAAGTAGAGATAGAAGGACAAATATTTCTATTTCTGTGGGCAGATGATAAGCACGAAACGTTGGGAGCTTTCTCCCCAGCACTGTCTGATTTTCCAGCCTCTTCTCTGGCAGCTCAGGGCTCACACATTTTCCTTCTGGTTACCCATAGTTAAACTCACCAAACAGCAACATATTGGAACATTATGAAATGCTCCATTGACAGAATTTGTTTTCTGTCTTAATACTTCCCTTTTTGAGCCATCAGCGATTGTCAGAAGGTCTGTGCTGAGCATAGACTCAGTTGAGTAGAAACAGCCATTAAAATTCTCCTCCAGGAGACACTCTTTTGTTTGTTTCCATAAGTTTCACAGCTTTTTCTTCACTACCACCCCATGTCCCAGATCCACCTGACCAGAATAGGACCTAGAAGACCCCACCTATATTCCAGCAAGAGAAACCCTTTCTAAGCAGCCCTCCCTTGACCCTATCTGATGCTCCCTGGCCATCTCTCCAGAACCAGCTGATGTCTGGGGACCAGCTTACCTGTGATGGACAGCAGTAGAGTCCTGCAGTGCTGAGAATTAGGGGACTCCTTTGAGCAGCATTTTACAGGTCCAAGAGGCTCAAGCAGTGTTCCAGTCCTGGGAAACCTCCCCAGAAGGACAACCAACAACGTGTACTTCACTCACTGCTAAACATGATAGAGACAAACTGTAAAAGCATCTGTAAACCTTTTCTTTGGAAACCTCAGATATCACCTGCAGCAGATGCTGAGGCCCTTGGTGAGTTTGAAATTCTTACCTGCTGTCTTCTTTCTTCAAACAGATACTTTAAAGGAGCTGGCGTTGCCTCTTGTTGCAGGGGGTTCTCTTCATTGCTTTGTCTACTTCAGTTAAATCCTGACATTTTCTCACACCATTGGCCCTGAGAATTGACTCTTTTTTTACCCTTCTGTAAAAGTCTGTCTATTCTATTCCAGACAGTCGTGAGGTTGAGGCTTCAGTGTAGTGTTACAAAGACCTCCCTTTGGGATGACCTCTGTGTCACTCTGAGAGTGTAATGAGTGATGAGCGACTGTCCCTCTTCATCTGTGTCAGCACAGGAACACATCCTGCAACAGCCATCGACCTGAACATCAACAGATGCAGCGGTTTTCCTGGATTCCTGATACCTCTGATCTTCCTGGTTGGACTAGTAAATGTTTAAAACTAAAAGGGAAAAGGTCTGTTCTGAAGACACAGTGAGGAATTTGGACAGATCACCCTCATCTCTGCACATCCCTACAAATCCCAGACCCCACAGCTAGAAAAGCATAGCAAAATAGCACTTGAGTAGAATTCTGCTTAAAAGGCCAGGCCGGTTTTCCAGTCAGTTCTGTATTATTAACCAAATTAAGTGCTTCTGTTTCCCTTTGTAGAACATGCTGAGAGCAGGCTGGCTCTCAAGCTCTCACTGCATAATCCAGAGGGAAGTAGTCTGCAGAGTTCTTGTAGTGTGTACTTTGTGAAGAGGTGTTTATGTATGTGTGTATGGATGGATGGATGGATGTGTAGAACCTGGCCAGTCTAACAGTCAGATGATATTGTTGTACCTCATAATGTAATGTAGATCAAATTAACCTATCTTACCACTTGAACAGTTTTAAGAGGCCACTATGACAACCGTTTTATGAGAGAACCAACTGTACACCCATTGCTGCTCCTGTGTCGTATTCACACACACTGGGCCATTGGGGTATACCTATCTTTTAAGAAAGAACTTCCAAGGGAGGTAACTTGAATGGGAATAAAGCATAGGAATTGCATGACTGAAAGATTTTCACCACCTTGCTACGCTAGGGCAGTCCTTCTCCTTGACAACCACTGCCTGATGTGGGCAGCTTTCCCAGTGCAAACCGGTGAAGCATTCAGGGAAGGGATGGCCACTCAGGGACATGGAAGAGCCTTGCACTACGCTTACACACGCCAAGGTTGTTTTATGTTCTGTTGAGAAAATGTTTGGAGACGCCAAGCAGGGAGGCAAAGGGGAACCAGGGCTCTTCTAAAACACTTTGGCCACAAAAGAAAGCCCTAAAATATTTTTCTCTGTGCTCTGCCCCCTCAGCACGGAGGCAGCAGCAGCCAATTGCATTATAGCACTGCTGATTACTTATGATTCCCTTCCTGTGAGGACAGGCCCTGATGTGTTGTTTTTTGATAACACTGGCTCCTTTAGAGCAATAATGCTGGTACAGTTTCCTGCCTAATCGGCGAGCAATTACTGTACCTCAAAGGGGAAAACATTTAGAAGAATCCAGTTTTAGCTCAGAAGTGATAACAGGAACATTTTCTTGGTAAGCCATGGTTAGGCTTGAGCTCATTAGAGCATGTCCCATGGTGATACATGACAAAAATCAAAGAGACAGAAGGGTTTGAGGAGTGTTCTTATCTACCATGTTCCTATATGATCAGAATTCCCCGCTGCTTGCATGATTTGGGAGCTGGGATTGCGTTGGTGCCCATCAGTTGTAAGAGAACTTGGAATCTTTTCCCTCTAGTTCCCTAATCTGGATTTGCTCCAGTTTAGGAGTGAACAGCATTTGCAATTACTGATTTCTGATCTGTGTTAACTGAGCTGATGGCTTTGGTCAGCTCTTCACTGGTAGCAGGTGATCATATCCAGATACAGAAGGCTGTACTTCAGTGGTTTGTAGAGGTGTTATTGCCTTTGCTTAGCGGGCAAACCCATTGCTATTTTCAAATTCCTTTGCCAATGCTCTATGGAAACAGAAATCAAAGATTAAAGGGTCGAAAGGTTATTCCAGCAGAGTGGTGGAGCCAAAGACAGTATTATCCTGCAGTTTTGAACTGGGACTGCTAAACAGAGTATTGGGGCTGGGGGGGTGGTGCGGAAATAGTCTTTGCTTGGACTCCTGGGTTATTTCTGGTGATTCAGTGCTTTCTTTAGGACTCACACTCAGGCATTTCCACCTAGGGCTGAGGCGTGTGCTTTTGACCTCCTGCCTGGAGAAGTCTCTGGCTACAAAGGGTGTGTGCCTGTGGGGAGAGAAGTGCTATCTTACTGAAGTCGAGCAGGGAAAGGAAATGACTCAGTCATCAAAAGACCCTTCTTCCTCAGGGAACTGTCCTTAATCAGTATTATCCCGTTACAATAATACTATTTCAGAAGGACTGTGAGCCAGAGCACTGGCGTAGCCATGTAAACTGCTTCCTGTATTTGCCAAACAAAACAGCATTCAGCAATTAATAGAATTTAGCTATTAGTCCTGCTTTGATAAAACAACTGTGGCTGTTCATCCTGTAACCCATCCTGGGGCAATCCTTCTCCCAGGAAGAGTCTTTTTCTTTTGGATCCATGTTACCTGCTGCTGCAGGAAAGAATAAACAAGATTGCTTGCATTTTGCTTGGCTTAAAGTGTCATAGCTATGAAAATTGTCCTTGTTACCCTTGCAAGAGCTATTGCAAAGCTTCCTCCTGGGATACCCTGATTAGTCATTGCTTTAGTACTAAGCTGGGATACTTTGTGTTGCTTGCCAGGGGATCCTGTACAATCTCTACCTTTTGGTGCTTGATAACAGGCAGCTCCAGCAGTTGGCAGTGGAAGCTGTAGAATAAAGCAGTGGGTCCTTCAGAGCCTGGGGACCAGGAGCATCACAGAGCCTCCGCTCACCATAATTAACTCTGATTAGACACAGCCACAGATGCGCAGCAACAAATGAACCACTTGTTCTTCTTTGATTTGATAAGAGAGGAGCTCACAACATGACAAGAAGATGCCATTTGTCCTGTCCTTTCCCCTCACTGTTTCCCTTTTAGCACTGTCCACCAATCACCTCAATGGCTGAGCACACAGGGTTTGCAGGTTAGCTTTCATTTGTGTCTGGTAGTAAAATCATACCAGGGATGAAATGGAAATTCCTGTTGCTACAGTCTAGACTCTTGCTGCTGCATTTGTAGCTGTAGTAGCATGTGAGGGCTGATGCAGGACCTGAGACTCCGTGGTTGTTGTATGGTTTAACCATCCAGTGAGCAGACAGACTTTGAGTAGGAAAGCTTTGCTAACAGCATCAGGAAGGATCCAACAGATGAAACAAGGTTGTGTGAATGCTGAATAGCAAGAATGGGTAGCTAGGTCGGAGTAACAAGTGCATTAAACACACACTGGACAAAAAGCATTCTTGCATAAGTTAATTTGGACATGGAAGTTTTCAAATATGCAAAGGAGTCTCAAATGACACGTGAGAAACCTACCCAGTGAAGCTTGAACCGGGTCACTCAGAGAGTTAACTGTCAAAAACATTGCCCAGTTACCCACATGACTTCACCAGTGTGGGTTTGACTCCTGAGAATAAATCAGCTGATAACCAAACAGACTCAGTATGGGCATTTCCAAATGCTCTCTAAACGCTTGTTTTGAAGCCTTTCTGAACAGGCTCCTCAGGCCTATAGAAAACTGACTACCAGGACACAGCTTTGGCTGAGGGGTTCAGAATACATAGATAGAGCTGACCCTTGGGTTTGGTTCTAAGTGGGCTTTATTTTGCCAATTAGATGTTGCAAATGCCCAAGGATTAGAATAGGGATAGAACGGAAGCATTGAACACAGATCTTTGCTTTTCTTGGAAATATGGGCTACAAACTTTAGCTTCTGCCTTATCTGGTTTTTGGCTCAATGGGAATGATAAAAGTACAGAATCAGGACATTGGGTCTTCTCATCACAAAAGATGAAACCAGTGGCCTAAATTTATGGCCGATGTAACTTCAGTGAAGTCAGTGGATCTGCACTACAGAGTCTAACCATATGTTTGGGCTTCTTTATACACTATAAAGTTGAGTGATGCTGATGATACTGTGACAGCTGTGATGTCTTGTTTGAACTCCAGAATGCCTCAAAACTTTCCACTGGATAATAATCCAGAGGGGATAAGTGTGACAATAGTGAAATTTCATATTTGATGCTCAAGTCTGTGTATTGGATCTGCAAAAATAGCATCACAGAATTTGTCAATAAAAGACTTACTTTTAAGTACTATGTATGCAAGGTGTGAAGTTAGCAAAATACCCCCATGTCTGAATTCAAACTGCAAAGTTCAAAAGGAGAGAACGATGGTACTGATGTAACCCAAGAATGGGTTACATTACCAGTGTAACCCAAGTGAGATACTGCTAATGACAAGAAGTGACAAAAATAAATCATTTCCTTAATACACTGGCAGCCAGCAAGGGTGCAGAGCTCCTGCTGCTCTACCATGCTTAAACTGAACTTCCAGGTATAACTTGACAGAAGCAGAGGTTAAAACTCTGCATTGGATAAGGTCTTATCTTCATGTTGCTATGGGAAAACAACAATGGATTTTGGGGGGCATTTGTGTTTGAACACCACTGAAATCAAATGGTTCTTTCCACTGGCTTTAGAGTAGAAAATAAACCGATGGGGTGAGGAAGGATCGTCTCTGAAGGACTCAAGAGATGTTAATTCAGCTCTTGGCTGTGCCAGAGGTTCCCAGAGTGATCCTGGGAAGACTGCCTTGTCTGCCTCTGGAAGTGTTCCATTTGCATAGCTAAATGATATTGCTTCCTTTCTACCACCTTTTGCCTGG
>WYDI02003258.1:0-13618 GCA_009867235.2 Psittacus erithacus
TAGAAACACAGTGCTGCACCAGCCACTAAGAAGGAGAAAAAATGACTGCTACTGCTGAACCCATGACAATCCCAAAGGATTTAGAGCGAAAGTACTTTACATCCAGGCCTGTATTTAAACTTCTGTGATTTACTCCAATGTCTTAGCTTCCTTTCATGCTGGATGATAAAATAAAATAGGAGACCAGTACATCAGGTATTTGTTTATATGATATTTCATGGCTGATGCCATTTACATTTATTGTAAAATTCACATAACACCATCACAAGGATTTTTTTAAGTGTTTTCTGTTGCTAAATGTAGGTTTTCATCTACAGATATCAAATATTTTTAGTATTTATAAGATGGTTTGCTGTCTCTGCCGTATTTCCTTTTCCCTTTAATGTACACTCCTTCCTATTAGAGCAAAATGCTTTTCAAACGTGGAAAAGCTGATCTTGCACAGCGCTGATGTTCTTCATCGGAAGTTCAGGATACCTGATATCTTTTCAGTAACATTATAAAATTTGCTCTCAATGAATAACTGACCAGCCATAGAAATTTTAACAGGGTAAATGTTCACCTTGACAGCAGTTAATTAGAACTTCCCATTCACAGTATTCATTTCCACTTACTCAATAATGATCATTACAGCAACCAAAAAAAAATTGTGGTATTATGTTTTCAATTTCTGTACTACACTCTGAACAAAATTCAGGGATTAAGTGATTCCTGTTTTGCTGCAGAGAGCTAGATAATGTTGCACCAGCTTTCACAGTATTCTGTGTATAAATTCAGTTTAACTTTCTTATTCTTATAAGTTTGGGGATAACAATGTTGACTCTGATGAAAACTTGACTTCAGATGATTTATGAATTTCACAAAGGCTTCTATTAATTCAAAACCTCAATAAATTCACACATGGATGAAGTTAACTAACTATTTTAGATCTACGGAGGTCAAAGAAATGCTTCACTTAAAATTCACATTCTCCTTATGTGGTGTAAGAACATGGGAGATAGTTTTTTCATTCTAAGATGTGTATTTTTCTTTTCTAGTTTTTCAAGTGAGCTTGAAAATACTAAAAGGAAGAACTGAACATGTATAGGAAAGAAACAGACTTCAAAATTAGAGTTGTAGATGAGTATATGGCATACATTTTTTCCACAGTAATTGTATTTTCACTGATATTCATTCCTTATATCAGCACAGCCAAGACTATGTTTGCATTACACGGCTGACAAGCTGCCAAGCAGGTTTTCCCCAGCAAGCTGTAACTAGGAGGAACTTTTTAAACCACCCTCTTCCTGGGACCCACCGAGCAAATGCCTAAACCTGGGATGAACTTCCTCTGCTCAGTGCTTGAAATCTTCATCAAGGGCTGCGGCTAAAGACAAAGCAGCCTCCAAGGCAAACCTGTGTGCCTTCCATCATTTAACTGGAGGAATGAAAGGAAGTTACACAGAAACCTGAGCTGGGACGTAAAGTGTTAAGCATCTAAAGCAGTTTTTGGCCTATGCGATCTCACCTCCATTGCCAGGGTGGAAGGAACCAACCTCCTGGGTTTTGTGCAGGGGAGCCCTAAGGAAGCAGAACTCTGTCAGGCACCTACTGCTTTCGGCTGCTTGATACAACTGATAGCCAGCTGGCTCTTAGGTCCTAGTCACTGCTTGACAGCTCAGTTACACAGCTACGTGGGTACAAGCTGGCAGCTTACTGTGTCTGATTGGTGTCCCCAGACTGTGCACAGAGGCTGGACAAATGCATGGTGAAGAGGCAGCTGACACAAGACATACGTTCTCATCTGATTTTAATTCTTACTACTATACTTATTTTGCTGCCTGCCCTATAATGATATAAATATATTATATTCATATATATCATTATATAATGATATAAATATTCATTTATCATTTAGTCCTGAGAATAATGTAAGCCTACTAATTTTGTGCTAGTAAGACTCTGATCAAGATTATTATTTAATTAGTTTAATGATTGGTTGGATTTAAAAATTTGAGTGTACTAAAATAAGTGAACTGGTCATTTCATGCTTAGTGCTTGAAAACAAGGAGTAAGAAAATAGAAATTCATTTTGTTTTTTTCAAATTTCTAGATTAAAAGCTACTTGATTAATTTTTTCAGTGGTTAAACTACTTTTTTTTTTTTTTTTAAATTAGTAAATCTATTCTTATTTTTTTCTACCATCTTAATTCTTCACGGTAATATCTTAATTTCCTGGAATATTCAACAATGAAAGATAAAAATTCATTTATCCTTTTCATTACTTTATTTTCTAAGATTCTCACTGTAAAATGATTCTTTACCAAGTGCAGGCAGGTGCTGATGTTAAAATTGCCAACTACCACAAGCAGATATATAAAACAGAGCTCTGGCTAAAGTCAATGGTGAACTCGTATCTCAGCGTGAACAAATAGCATCATATATTGAGTATATGTGACAAAACAGCAGAGTTTGCCTCTTGAGTGTAAAAGACTTCAGTTAGAAAAGTGGGAGAAAATTGGCAAGAGTCTTTGGAAGGACGTCTATACATCATCTGATCTTTTCCGAACATCCCATCAGTCTCGGGCAAGATGAGGCAACCAAAGAAACTCTCTCCAGATGGCTGTACAAACTGACAAAGTGATTGCCCAAAGACTTATGGGGCTTAATATGGGATGCAGGTGGAAGACAATTTTGGCACTACATAAAATTTGAGATGCTTTAAGGGTATTGTGGAAATGTACAATGAGATGTTTAGAGACTGGTCCAAAGCCAGTGAAAGGGAACGATCAATCTGAATGGGGGAGGAGCAAGCATAGAAAAAGAGAGGGAAAAAGGGACAAAAATGGCCAGTCAAGTGTATATGGGTCGTCACACTTGCCTGACTGAGCCCCCTGCTTTATCTTCTTATTAAACCCTATTTCTTACTGCAGGGAGTGGGTGTGCTGTCTATACTGGAAGCAGACTGGAGTGGCAGTGGGTCAGAGGAGCATGCAGGTCTGGGATCCAGCACCTGGGGGAGATCACAGCCATATGGGAGGGACAGGAGGGGGCCACTGTGTTAGTCACTGTTGTGAGCACTTTTTGTGTTTGTGTAGGTGCTGGTACAGGCACGGCTTTCTGCCTCCATGGAGCTCTTGGCTACTTGATGCCTTTGGGAACATATGCACAACCACGTTACCAGCTGGACCAGAAAATATGCAACCACTGCAGTCCATGGAAAGCACATCACTGGATCTATCTACCTCTAGCAGTTGGCTGGCAGATTTCTGAAAGGAAATAAGAACTGCAACTGAACTAAGTCTCTATGACAATATTAAACATATTTAGGACAGTATACTGTCACACCTACCCATGATAACTGATTTATCATGCCTGTGAATATTTCTTCTTTCACATTATGCCGAGATTTTAAATAATAAAATTTAACCTGTCCTAGGTCTGATTTTACAAATTTAGCACTTAACACAACCTCTAAGAGCTATAATCTCAATAACAACCTTACTGTCATTAATCAGGACATTTTTTCTCACCTTTTCCAAGCCTGATATTTAATGTAGTGCTCATATTCCTCATCCTTCCAAACACGTGCTTGCAGCTGCACTGAGCTATTTGCCTTGGGTTTGCATGATTTGTCTACATGCCCGGCCCTCCACAGCCACACCATTCAGATCATTTCTAATTGGTGTATTATTGACTGCTTTCCATTTGTGCAGTGTTTTATGTCCAAAACATAAAAAGGCAATCCTTAATAAGGTTTGTAAGAAAGATTGCAAAGAAGCAATTCACACATATAATGAGTAGTAGTATCCAAATATGCCAGCTGTATTGTGCCCCTCTCCATATATACAACCTATGAGTTGCCATTTATATACTTTATACTATGTACTTTTTATGATAATGAAATATCTAAAGCATGTTCTTTATGAGCCAGATACTTATTTTTGTTCTTGTTAAGTACCATCCTATTTAGATTTCTCTGTTGACACTGGTAAGACTTCTAGTAAACACAGTACCAAGCAAAGAGAAAAATCTGGCTCTTTGGGAATATTCCAGTCTAATTACTTCCACTAGCTATGAAAAGAACATGTACCCCCACTGGAGCCATGATTTTGCAGGAATATATGAAAGAAACTGAAAGACTAAAGTCCATATTTATTTCCTACTAGTACTGGAAGCCATTCTGAAGTTTAGTCAGATCATTGCCTATGGCCAGAGGAATACTGCTTTTGCTTTACAGGCATGTGCAAACAAAGCACTAAGGTTAATGTGCCGTGTCTAAACCCATAGACTGTACCCATATGGCACTTAGGAATCACTAAAGAAAGGATTAAATCAAGTAATACAAGCAATGTTCTTGAACTACTGTAAAACATTAGTAAGCGCATATGTAGGAGTATTTAGGATTATGAAAGTCATTAGTCAATGTTCTCCTGGAGATGTGAACGTATCTTATACATGCTATTATTTTTACAAAGGAGGCATACAAATCTCTATCATTAGCAAAACACCTGCCTTCTGCTTTTTTTCTTTTCTTTTGAATGATGGTGCCCCTGTTCAAAATATCTTACTGCTCTCACTGGTTCTTCTAAAATATGCTGCTATCTTTTTATGAAGTTGCCATGATATTTATGATTTTTCTGCAACAAAGTATGTTTTTGTGTCCTCTGTGGCATCTGGAAGACTAAAAGGCAGACAAATATTACAACTACTTCAAAGAAAAAGTGGGGAAAGAATTCTGTGAGTTCCACAGTCTCTCTGATATGAGTATGAAAGGAACAATTTTTCATGCTCTCATGCCTAGAAGATGAGGAGCAGGATTATAATCATAGGTAGCTAGTAGCAACTGAACAGCTATAAAGCTATGTCGACCAATACTCAGGCTCACTAAAATCTAGATTATTTTAGCCTGCAGATGGATCCATTTTGCAACAGAACAAAAGACCTCACAGTTGCGGAACTTAAGCTGTTCTCATAACACCTCTCATACAGAAAAGCACTGAAGTCCTTAAATGGACTGTACAATAGTGACCCTAAGGACTGGAAAAGAAAAATAACTAGTGCCTCCATTGGAGACTGTGATACAAGGCAAAAAAAATGAAAAGGGAAAAGCCATCGCTGTAGCTTCCTTCCTGTAACTATAATTGTTAATGTTCATGATAGAACATGAACCTTCTGTGCTTGAATATTTAACAAGAGAAATGCCTCTGGGGGAAGCCAAACAGGAAAACTTTGGACTTGCCTGATGTTGTGGCATTTGTTTCTTAAAACCACAGCTGTGCCTTTGAACAAAGGACCATCAAGTGCCAAGTGAGCCATATGTCTTTGCAAGCCCTAATTGCAGTTGTGTGGGGATAAGTGTACTTTCCAGCAGAGAAGAGTAACCAAGTTCTGCCATGCTTCAAGAATAATATTCACTCATCAGCCAGCTTCGTACTCTAGTCCTTGCCATGAATAAATGACTAAGACTACATCACAAATCTGTCAGAAATTTAGCTAAGAGGCTTTCTTCTACTTCTCAGCCTTATATTAACTATTTTATATGTAATACAAAAAATGGATTATTTCTTATTTCCCCTTTGAAAAGGCTAATAAGTCGTCCCAAGGCAAAGGCAAGCACCTAAATCCATGATAAAGCACCTAAACAAGTTTAGTCTGATTTTTAAAGTTAAAAAGCACTTTAAGTCCTTTTGCCACCATAGAAGCTGTGGATGAATAACATATTGGCGAGCACCTGGGCTGTGTATTGAAGTTGAAATTTTTTGACCAAATTCCCATTCCTTTGGGTTTTTTTGATGTAACTGAGGTATAGTCAGTCTGGTATGGGCAACTATACAAGAACTGTCTAATCAATGTTGATCAACTGTTGGTTGATATTCAAGGATCACCTACTACAAGCTCAGGAGTGTTGCATCCTAACTAGAAGCTTGGCATCACTGCTTGCACCACACCAGAGCACAGTCAGTCCAGTCTGAGCCTCAAGTTTTCTTCCCCTGGAGGAAGTACCCCACTTGGGTATGCTTTTGCTGCATGTGCACAGCAGGCTGTGAGTGGGCCCTAAGCGCACATCTGGAACCTGTGCTCTGCAAACAGCTGAGGGATGCGGGGATGACACTATTACAAAAATCCTGAGAAATTAATCCTTTAGTTTGTTGAGGTGCTTGGAGCACACTGACTGAAGGGAGAATATTTCAATTCAGACAAATGCGGATGGTTCTGGAGGTCTCCAAAGGAAAAGAAGTCATGCACACTTCCAGGCTAGAGAGCTATTTGGCAGGTTTAATTGCAACCTGGCATTCTGCTGACTTTCTTCAAATAAATTCACCAAATGGGCTGGAGCAACACTGGCCCTTTCATCCTGGTGTTGCCATTTCAAGGGAGTAATGAGATGTGCCTAATGCCAAAAGCCCTGCTCTGTGGAGTTCAGAAAGGGCCAAAGCGATATGGCCCTTCAGTCACACTCTGAGAGGTAATTGATCTCACACATAATCTCTCCTGTAGGATCATTTTAAACAAGTCACCTCAACATATTGGAGAACAATTAATTATTAAAAAAAAAATAGTTTGGTCATTAGTAGATTGACAACTGTGCTTAACATAATGCAGGACATGCTTTACGATAAGGCTCAGTTCTCTTGGTGATACCAGTGGTGTTAATCAGTAGGAGAGCTGTTTCTGTGAAAGCTGTCACTGCTGCTGCTTTTAGATGGCTTAAATAATCTACAGGGGAGAGTAAAAAGTTCATAGGTTTGGAGAAAAGCTTGCAAATGTGGTTTGTAAGGCAGGTAAAAGAACACCTGCGTTTATTTGTAGTCTAACAAAGTTTTAATCAATTTAAGAATATCAGAGGGAAGGCTGTTATTCTTTTATTTTGAAACGTCTGGAATTGGCACTGGTAATATTGCTGTAACAATGTAAAGTTAAAGGAATAATATTACATGGTAGGTACCACAGAACACACAAATCAGGAAGTTGCCGTCTAAAATTGCTAAGACTTCAAATAGCTTTATTTATATGGTTAATAAAGGATAATATTTTCAAGCTGCACTCCTAATTAATAATATCAGCAGTTCTTAACATCTTAATTTCTCTCCCTCTAGCTCATGTTTTTGCTATTCCCACTGAGTTAATTTTAAATTCCTGTCAGAAACGTCTGACTATGAGTCTGTGAAGCATCTCAGATAATGAACTCCTGATCTGACTGCTTATTTTGAGCACTAAGATACAAAGAAAGGTCACTTTATTACTGCATGGCATGTGTAAACATATATGATAATTTGCTGTATGCTTAAGCATTGAGGGCTTTTTTTGTGATAAGTAAATTTTTGTGAGTTATACGGTTGCATAATTGAGGCTGATGCTCTAACTTTGTACCAGGCTCCAAAGTGGCCAGTGCAGAACAAATAACTAAAATTGTGTTACTGCTAGCATTTTTTTTTTTTTTTTAATAATTTACACCATAGCAATCTCAGCTGAAATCCAAATTGTGGAGACTATCACTCTGGTGCCATTCCCTCAGAGTCTACCAGATGTCATGTCTCATAATTTGTGTTATTCTCATGTCATTGCTTGAGAAGATGAGTAGTTTAATGAAATCCCTTGATTTACCTCATGTATAAACAAACATAAAGATGATTTTTATATTTATTTTGGAAGCAGAATGCCATTTTATCTTGTCTTAGATTCTCTGATCACTGGAAATTCCAGTATACTGTGGATTTTTTTTTTTTTTGAGACAGAGACTTGGAGAATAATGATTCTTTTTCTGATCTTTAGCAGAGCAAACAGTAAGATAGTATTTTGCTGAAATAGTCTCTCTCAACTCAGTTAAAACATACTCATTTCATTAGTCATAGCAAAGTTTTCACTATGGCAAATGGAAAAAAAGAGGAGAGCTGTCTCGCTTTCAGATGGTTGGGAGTTAGGACTCTGACCTCAGGTCTGTGTGGTCCCGGATTAAGTTCCCTCTGTTGTTTAGGGTCATCTGGAATAGAAATTGCTGGACTGCAGTCTGTGTCATTCCATCCCTGACCAGCAAAGAAGCACACTTCATCTGGCAGCACAGATGTGTTGGGAAGTGGTGCCAGAGCAGCAGTATGAGGTCTGCTGCCCGGCCTTCCTTGATGTCTGGTGCTGACTCAACCAGTAAGGATAACATCATTCAGGCTGTAAAAGGGTGTACCCTGGAGGGAGCTGAAGCTGAGCTGAGCAAGAAGAAAGCAAGCATCAGTCCTGAGTTTGCTGCAGCTTGTACTCTAGGGAGACTGGTTTTGCTTTGAAGTTACCTCCAAGAACATTATAAGAGAACTCTTTAGACACAGCCCTAAAGTTTCACTCAAACATTTCAGTCCCCTCTGGACTGTTACACATTGCAAGAGCTAATTACAGCCTCTGACGTGTGTGCAGCAGCACTTGTCATTTCAGCAGACTAGCAGTACCTTTCTCTGCCTTGCATATTTTCTGTTTCTGTTCACTTCCAAACCTACTGCATAAGGTCACAACTCTACAAAAAATGCTCAGCTGCCCCAATTTATATAATTTGAGTTACTTTTTGCTTCTCTGGAAGTAGCCAGAATCAGATCCAATAACAGTAAATATGCATTGTGAGCAATATGTGTTCCATTTCTAAAACACATTAACTGTTAGTGTTTAATTCAAAATCGTTCAAATTCAGGTAATATTGAATAAGATTGCTTGTCATTTGATCCATTTTCTCCATTCTCAGTAGACACAGCTTTATCACCAGTCTGAGCAAACAAGAGAGCTTTTGCATCATCATAATCATAAAACACATTCTGTTGTCATTAATTAGGCACAACTGGGCAGGAAATAACACAGAGACCTTAAATCCCAGTGATGTATCTTCAGCTCAAGGCAATAGATTTTTCCTTCAATTTCCTGATAGAATTGGAATAAGACATACTGTATTTTTTGCAACAAGTACTTTATACGTTTTAGCCCTACCTTTACTACAGCTATAGTTTCCTCTAGTCCATGAAGTGAGCCACTCAGCTATGAAAGGGAAAGCAGACAGCTGCAGGCAATAACTTGTTTTAAAGGCATTTCCAGTATATAGCAAAAGTCACACTGACAGTCTCAAGAGTACATAAAATATGCCCCTGTTTCAGACCTTTCCTTTCACAGGCTGTATGCCAGGGTGGTGTAGAAGTTCATGCACAGAGGAATCTGCATATGCTAATGAATTCAGCTTCATGCTTGAATCTAACAAGACAGCTTAGCCTGTACATGGCTTCTTGTTTGCAACATCTAGATAACATCAGAATGAGATGTGTGGGGTAGGGGCAGGAGACAAGAAATAAAATTCTCAGTAGAGGCTGTTCTACACTGTCTGGTGAGAGCAGCTGCGATTCAGTACATTACAACATTACAAAGTCCCTCCAAAAGTGTCTGTCAAGCAAATTTTACTCCTATGCCTACACTTGAACAGCTCATAGTGGCAGCAAAACCACTGTATTTTTTTTATGGGAAGTGATAACAGGATTTCTTGAGGTGACTCCCCCGGCCAGGCTGCTGAATTCAGGTGCAAAATTATTGATAAACATGTGTATGCATGTGATATCAGAAATTATTCCAGAAGACATAAAACATCAATTGAGCATTGCCATAGCAACCATAGTGTAGGAAAAGAAAACATGATTTCCTGCAGAACCAGAACAAGCACAAGTACGGAATTGCTTTCCCTGCCATATAACAGAAATCTACTGATGACAATCAGAACTACTGAAAAATGCTGACTAGTGAATAGGAGAGAATTCGCATCACATTCAACTCTTATCATGTGCATGCACATGAAAAAAAATAATTATTATACCTGTGCTTATATATTCTCCACAGATGCAGTTACCATTACCTACTCTAATGGAAAAGCCATTTTTATTACTCTTTATAACCCAAACATTTCTTACATAAGGAAGATGCTAGAGTGGAAGGTCTTTAAAGAATAGAATAGAAGCCTAAATCATAATTGTTCTTTAAATTACAAACTTTAAAGAACTAGGTGAGATGATGCAGGGAAGTTGCTACACTTAACTTTCTTAGCCAGCCCGTAGTGCTTACTGGGATCAAGCTCTCCCAAGACAATGACAAGGATAGGTATATTCGTGGTATGTCTGTGAATGTGGAAGAGATATATTTTGACAGACTCCTTGGAGAATTAATTTCTTCTTTATGCTCTCTTGCCCAATAAGTCAGTCCCAGATTATGATTATTTTTTCTAGCAGATTCTAAGTACAATGTGATCAGAGGGTATTCAGAATACTTTCAAAAGGACAAATATGTAACAACAAGAGTCTGTTAGCAGAAAAAATCTGAATAGAAAAAGGCTAAGTATAAAATCATCATTTCACAGTAATATATAAGGGATCATTTTATAGATTGTTAGTGCTAATGATTCTCTGACTATTGACTGTTTATGGTCTGTGACTGGTCCCTAGTGTCATAGAATATTAGTCCTGATCAGACTGAATAAATTAAAATGGTGTGCAAGCATGACAGGGAATTTTGTTTTCTGACCATATTTATTATATTAGATTCAAACTGGGAAACAGAAATAGCTTAATAACTTTATTTTAAATATTTGAAAGTATTTTTTAAAAAAATATTTTAAAAAGAGTAATATTTCAAGGTTATGTTTTCAGTGCTTACTCTGCACTGGGTAAAAATCAATCAATCTTAGGGTTTGAAATTGCACTGCAAAAATATATATCTCTAATAATTCACATAATTCTACTGATACACATTTTCTCTAGTAGTTGGGCAAATGCCAGAACAGAAGACAGATTGCAAGAATGTTTGCATGTTTTATTTCTAAAAGAATTAGTTTATTATACGTTTTGATGGTACATGAATTACAGTGCCATCTAAAAGTAGTGAAACAGAAAAATCGCACTGGTACAATCTCCATTGGTTTTTACTTCACTGGACCACACATTTATCTCCTGAAATCAGGGGCTATGTCATTGTCCAAAGCATCTACAGTTCTCCATGAATATTTTTAATCAATACACCTCTTCCTCTTAAATTAGAATTATTACCTGATGGAGCATTATGGGCATGATTTCATCATAAAATGTAAGAAAAATGAAGATTGCAAAGTGGCAGTAAGAGATGTGGAAACATTGTGCTAATTAATGAATCACGTTTCACAGTTGTATTTGGTCAATGTATATTCCCAGCTGTCACTGAGGTGAAGAAATGAATTAATTTTGTATAACTAAACATGTTTCAGGTTATCTCAAGCATTTAAAGCTTAAAAAAGACAAGAAAGGAGGAATAAAAGAAAGGAAACAACACAAAGCCCTAACCTTCAGTTCAGGAAGTAGCAAATCTCCTTGCACTAGTGATAATCCAAAAACATTAAGCCAAGATAATAAAAATGTCTTGCTTGCTACCATAATGTATTTTCATGACCTACATTAACTGTTATGAATGTTTCCCATCAGTATAGATATATCTTTTATCAATCCAGAATATATCAAAATTTGCCAGACAAAGCCATTAAAAGAAACTAACAATCGACAATAAATCGTGTCAACAATTAAGTTTATTAAAAACAATGAAGGAGAAAAGTAGAAGACATTTAAATGTGAACCAAATGAACATACACACCAAGAAATAAAAATAAGGATTCAAGACAGTTATCAGATTCAGCATATTCAGTAGCTGGTTTTATTCAGCAGGATTTTCTGAAAGAAAGTTGAAAAACTTATTAAAAAAGAATAAAACCCTTAGCATCAAGAGGTTTTCCAACAAAATCAACTTACCCACAGAAGAGTTTGTTTGTTGCTGAGAAAGATGAAAAAGTATGCATTCTGTTTCTAATTGGCTGCAGAGTGCAGAAAGGAAAAAAAAAAAAGGAAAAATAAAAGGAAAAAGGTAATTTACCTCAAAATGATTACATGAAAGAAATTCAATTACTGCAAAGTACAGAAAAGGTTAAATAAATTCTGTGGTTTCTTTCCATGTATAGAACTGATTGAGAAGAATTTTTAAAGCACAGCTGTTGTTTTTCCTGTAATTCACTCAATATTAATAGTAGATCGCCACTCAGTTTGGGATGATAAATGAGTATATTCACCTTCATGTGGCGTCATGCCACCTCTCATTTTTGCCATGTGATGATTGTCAACTGACAGTATGGGGTGAAGAGCACACTTAAACAGTGCTGGTCAGAGTATTAAGGATTCAGCATGCAACAATAACGCTTAATGAATAAAAATGGTATTCTGCTGTAAACAACAGGCAGATACATAAATGCAAACAGAAGTAAGACCTGTGAAATAATCTTTGTGAAAAAATGGAGAAGTTTCAGCTACACTAGAACTTTGGTTTAAGAAAAGGATAGAAAATTCACTGTAATGAGAACAACAAAAGGGATATTTTTTTAATTAAGAAAGCTTGAAAGAAGAACAAAAAGATCTTTTTTTTTAGGAAGGGTTTTATAAAGACAATATTGATCAATTTCATTTCTTTTAGAGGTAAGACAACTAGCAGTTTACTTGCACAAAATAAGTGTTGGGCTGGATTCAGAGAAGGGATTTTCAAAAGGATTTATACCCAAGTCCCAGATAAGGCTCTATAAGGATATTATAATGTCATTGATTTGAAGCTGCAAGAACAGGTATAATAAACATCTTTTAGAGAAGGGCAAGAAATATTTTTCCTTTCCAAGATATAAAATATGCATGCATAAATATACAAAAAAGCGATTCTCCAAATTAAGCATGTCATATTATCTTATAAACCCAAGACATTAGGACCTAAAACTGTCATCTTCTTTTCTCCCTCATTAATCTCAAAATATAACTCAGCTTCCCACACAAAATTACATGCTATAGATTCAAGTAATGATTTCTGTCTAGATAAAGAGAACAATAACATATTTCATGCATGTCAAGCACAGATTCAAAACAAAGCAGATATATTTTAGAACTGAATTTAGACTTAATTTCTAACTGGTCAAATCTGACATTTATCTTTAAGAAGACTGACTAATGAAGACTTATTAAAAATTAATTCTATTGATTTTTTCCCTGGAATTTTGTCTATAATTTAAAACATATTCTGCAAGGACAGCGTATTTTGCAATTTTTGGCTAATAAACAAAACAAACATTGAAATGTAGGAATAAGGCTTTGGTGACGACTGTGTCAAGAAGGTTAAGAATGAAAGCCTGACAATTTAAGTGCTGCAGAGTACCAGAAAAGTCCTGTACAGATTTGTGTTAGGGCCTATGCTATGGTTAACAAATCATATTTTTGAAAATTACACTGACTAGAGAGGCCACAAAGTTTGTATGCAACACAAAAATAATTATGGTAGTGAAGATATGAAACATTTCAGAGGTATTGTAGAATATAGAATCATAGAATAGTTAGGGTTGGAAAGGACCATAAGATCATCAAGTTCCAACCCAGCTGCCAAGGCCAGGGACACCTCACACTAAACCATGTCACCCAACTTCATAAGGTTGGCATCAGCCCACCTCACAAGCACGTCAAGGTCCCTCTGGATGGCATTCCTTCCCTCCTGCGTATCAATCGAACCACACAGCTTGGTGCCATCAGCAAACTTGCTGAGGGCGCACTCAATCCCACTGTCCATGTCACCGACAAAGATG
>WYDI02003259.1:0-12618 GCA_009867235.2 Psittacus erithacus
TGTCCCTGCCCGTGGCAGGGGTTGGAGCTGGAGGAGCTTTAAGGTCCCTTCCAACCCAAACCAGGCTGGGATTCTGTTTTGTCCATTATCCCATTTTCAGCTTGATTTCCTAAAGAGTTTTGAACCCATTGATCCATTTCAACCAGATTCTATAAAGTTAGTAGTATACGTAGCAGGAAGGATTCAGTGTTGCTATAGGCTGTATGATAACAGCTGGTCAGATTTTTTTACCCCCACTGCAGGGGAGATTTCAGTATGAACTGAAACCTCCCTAATTCTGTAACAAAAAAACCCAAAACCAACCCAACCCACCCTGTTTGGGAGAGGGATGTTAGAAAGGTGTCAGCGGCAAAAAGTGCTTCAGCTTTGTTTAATACCTTCTCAGACAGCGGAGGCTGTAGACACAAAGCACAGATCTGGGGAAAATGAAGCTTCATGAGTTACACAGCTTGCCAAGAGTTCTGTCCCCATTCAGCTGTTGAGGGGTTTGGTAGAGAGTCTACAAGACTGGTGAGAGGTCAGTGCTGTACACTGATTTATTGGATATCCACATAGAATTGACTGGAGTCATGACCACCAAAACATATCGTGCCATCCATACACATGGCATAACTGCGCACTTCTTAACAGTTTCAGATCCTGTCCCATTCTGCAGCATAATTTCTCAGTCACTGCAGAGTTGATCTGTAATTCCCAATGAAGCTGCAGCTTTGAAGCTAAACAAGCAAAATATTTTTGCCATTTCTTTTTTAATGTAAATGAGTAGTTGACTGGCTATAAATAAACCAAATGCGTAAGTAGACATCACCTAGTTTCTCTTAGCGCAACAAAAGTATGCTTTGAAGAGGGCTCTATTTAGATTCTAGAAAGCTGTATTTTATCTTTGGCTCTGATGAGGGTGACTGATACAAAGAAGAAAGAGTAGAATATTAGCTCAATTGCAGACCAGTCCTGACAGCAGTTTGATGGCAGATCTTAAAAAAGTCAGTTTCATTGTCCTTGTCCAAACTAAGCCATAGTAACTATCAAGTTACTGCCTTTGCCTCCAAATTTCCAGTGTTTTGTCCTCCCTACGGATTTCTGGTAAATTAATCTAGGTTAGAGATCGGTTTTATGGCAAGGGGGTAAGTATCCCATTCTGGGGGAGTAAGATGGTATGAACTTCAACAAAATCTCTTGAAATCTTCATATAAAAGTGTCAATAGCATTGCAAAGTACAGAGAGAGAATCACAAAACAATGCTTTAATAACAAACAAACCAGGATTTCATAGCTTTTTAAACTAAGTGTCTGCATAATGAAGAATTATTGGTGTAATTAAAGGCAGATACAGGGGACACGTTGACTTACACCCCTCTTTTTTTCCAATACCTCTTAGTTAGGAACTGTGTCACTTTGTTGTTGTTGTTGATACACACTTCATACATGTACATCCAGACCATAAGAAAGATACAGACAATTTCAGTATACTCTAGATGGGGAACTTTCCCTTTGATTTGGTGTAAGAATCAGGAATTCTCTCTTCAGACATTTTACTTGCTTCCAGTGCAAGAATTACCCTGAAGAAATAATCTAAATGTAAACGCAGATCCGGGCTGCAATTATAGGACTCTTATCTTTGGTGGTTTTTTTTCCTGGTTTAGCCTGTTACTCCTTTAGTCTTGTTACTGAACATGACTTCAAGTATTGTACTCAACTGCAGTGAACTTTTCTGTGGGAATATTTTCAACATTCAAGAACGGAATGCAAAATATTCTCTGTGCTGTTTGCACCATTTCAGTCCTCTCAGCAATCTGTGCGGCAAGCTCAGCCTTGCTATTTGCCTGGCTATTATATGAGACAGATGCAATCAAATTCTTGTTCTCAAATAAGTATATGATCTAATTTAAGGTAAACTGAGATCTTGTGATTGTATCCACATAGTTTAGGAATGTTTAAACACTTCGGGGCTCTACCCTCAATGGGTACTGCCGAAGCCTCTGACATTTTGCCAGGTTCCCAAAAGCCTGGTTAGTAGCCTGTAGTTTTAAGGTTTGTTTCCATGTTTTGTTTTCCTTTGGTAAGATCTGTAGCTTGCTCTAATGTCTGTTGTAGATGCTATACATTTGTGTTTTATTTTGCCAGATGCACTAAGTTTTCTCCCAGCTATGATAATTACTGATGCTCTACCCCATCTTGCTAGTACATGGTGTTTCTTTCTATTCCAGACTGACCCCATTCTCAAGAGAGTTTCTATTCTCAGCGTTCTGGGTATGATGATTCAGTTGCTCATCTATCATATTTGGATGTTCCATCCACCTTGGTATTTCTGTCATTCCTGGGAAGCACACAGGGCCACTTCTCTGATCTTTCAGCAGAACGATGGATATAACCACATCTTTACCTTGTGCTTTTTATCCTCAGATTCTTTTCCAATGTCCTCTTAGAACTAGCATATGCTTTCATTATTTGAGTGAAACTTTGTCTATTTTTCTTTATTTCTGCATTTCTGTGGTAACATTAAGGTTCTCATAACTTAGTCACTTTGGTTTTTTGGTACAAGGCTGCTGTAGTCCCTCTTGAAGTTGTTAAATAAATGTAAATATTATAGCTTAAATATCATGTACTGCTGATATTTGGGAGTGGCAATGATTTTTCAGATTCTTTGGTAGCTCCTGGGATTCTTCTCTTTGGGAATTTATTTTATCAATCATAGAGTTGACCTTTTAGCTGTGGAAACAGCTAAAAAGGCATCACAGTCCCTTTCAATGTGTTTGTTTCACTGGTGAGGCAAAAACTGCTTGTGGTTTCTCTTACAAAAAAAGGGCTCCAAATCTTGCCCCACTTGATCAACTTGTAAGGTCACTAATACTTCATGTATAGCATGCTGGGTTGCCTCTTCCTCCATTATGGTCTCAATGCTTTGCGTATGTCTAAGGTTTGAAAGAGATGTGGTGAGATACTCTGCAGATTTTAATACTCTCTTGAATTTATAGCTTTAAAGGCTGGTACATTACAAGCTACTTTTACCTTTCCAAAGTCACTGGGTTTTCTTGGGAAGTCAGCCACTGCTCTTCGTATGATACCAAAGTCAAACCAACTTCCTCTTTGTTGTTATTGCTTGTGCTGAGCTTTATCTGCTAAAGAGATGAGGTTAATTGTCACGGACTACCACAGTTTCCGCCAGGCATTTCTCATACCACATTCCTAAGTATCATCAGCTCTGATGCTGATTGCCTGGCTGGCAAAGCTGATATTCTGCTGCTGCAAGGTTCACTACTAACAGCATCCTCAACACCTAAGCTTGCCTGCTGGCTTCTGAGGTATAATGAGATGACAGCCTTGCTGATGGAGGAAGGTTGAAGAGGCCTTGCCAAAATCTTGCTCTTGCAGTGACTACCATGCTGCTTATGCAATTTTGAGATGATGTAGAAATACTAGCAATGCTGTATTTTTCTGTGTATTTCAGTGTTCAACCTATTCCTTACTCTAATGCAATAGATAGTGTGTAAAGCAGATGCTGTACCGTCTAGGTATAACATGCTGGAAAACATCCCATTTTCTTCAAATACATTCAGCAGTTTGGCCTCACACAAGAGTCAAATGCTCTATTATTACATATAGAGCGTCACTGTTTCTGCAGAAAGCAATGACTTTAATGTATATTTTGAAGATTCAGCTTTTATATTCAGGATATCCTTTGCATCCTAATTAGAACTCACAGTATCTTGAAGGTGTTATCGTTATTCCACAGTGTAATTTTCATTTGGCTTTGCTTGATTGCACTTTTTTTCCCCTTTTCTTGCAAAATGCATGCCTGGCACATTTATCATTAACCCACTATCTTGCATTTAATTTCCTCTTTGTTTGTGTACTTGCCTTCACTTCTAATGCTAATCTGAGCTTTACAAACTATTCCAATTTGTATTTCATTAATGCCAAATATGTGCAAAACCCCATCCTCAGTCACTGTTTCCTTTGTTCAGTTTTTTTTCAGACTCTAAGCTGTAGAATAATGCTTTATTTTACCATAATTATTATATATGATCCTCTCTGCAGGTAATTTTTAATGACATTTTTCCTTAAGACCTTTTTATCTTCATTTTATTTGTCTCCTCTGCTTGTGTTTATGCTTTAGTTTATTGATAAACTTCACTTGATTGGTTTAACTTCTCATTCCTTGTGTTCTTTTCAAATTACATGTGCCTGTTGTCCTTGGGTCACTGTTGCAATAACACTTCCAACCAATGCTCTGAGCTGGTATTGCTCCTGAGAGATGCACCCTCTTTACAGGAAAGAAATTTCCAGGAGAGTAGCACTTGAAGAAGGAGAAAGCATTGGTGCTGGCTGATGCAAGCTGAAGGAAGCATAGAGCACTGAGCAAGAAAAGCTTTTCTGCTGATTTGATTCTTCCAGCAAAGGTAGCATTGCATACTTGGCTGTGAAACAAACAAACCAACCCAAACAGAACACAAACCCAGAAAAAAATCCATTAAAAGATGTTGCATTTTTAAGTTTCACATGCTCAGTCAGACAACTTCCAAGAATTTACATTTATTGACATTCAGGTTAAAGCAACGCTAGCTTTACAAGAGCCAACACTTAAGAAAAGATGCTGTGCGGGCAGCATTATGCAGATACCTCATAGCTCCTTTTAAAGGGCTTAGAGCATTACTTAGCCCATAGGGATATAAAAGTGCGAGAAATGGGGCCAGTCACAGCAGGTACCAGCAGGAAGAACAAGAAGAGGAAGCACTGCAGCTTCTTTCTTCTTAACTCCATGACAGCTATTCAGAAATACATTTGTGGGTATGGTTTAAAGGTATTTTTTATTTTTTCAGATCATTTGTTTGTGCCTACCGGAATTAGCTTATGCTCTGTGATTAAAATCATCTACAACCGTAGCTGCAATTGGGATTTCAGCTGGCAAACTAACCACAGATTTCTGAACCTGGTTTCAAATGCTTTTAAGACAATATTGTATTATTTTATAGTCTCTGTAAAGAAATCAAAGGAGTTCTAGAGTGAATAACATGCAAGAAAAAGCAACAGCATCCTCACTGAAAAGTGTATTTGAGAAGTCTTCTATTTTAGCAAGGTAGAAATAAAAAGTCTCTTCTAGAGATGTAATCAAGGAAGCAAAATTGAGAGTGAATGTGATAAATATGTTATAATCAAGAAGAGAGAGGAAATTGAGAGAATAATGAAAACAGAAAGAGATCAGAGAAATCTAGGAAGCTTATCTGGTTACTGTGTCAGTTGCCAGCTTCGGAAGTGGATGAATCATAATGCAACGGATCATGCTTATGTGCACTAAGCACGATGCAACAACAAATCATAAGGAGGATTTGGTGCAGCAACCACCAAACAATGGCTGCCTATCCCACAAACAACGTAAAGACATACCTTGCAGGGGACAGGCTGGCAATCCCATAGTCTCCAGTTCTCTCCTTGATGCACTCCCACACACTGTGTTTGGGAATAAATGGGGCATGTCATTGCCATTTGTCCCACTGTGAAGGGTTTCTCCTTGCTCTAACAAGACTCTTTCTGGCTGCAGAGGTGTATCTCAAATCCTTGTTTCTTACAGGCATGACAGATCAGTTGGTTTTTCTCACAAGCCTCTAGTCAAGCAGATTTGCTTCTCTCTGTTGTTGGTGTGGATCTTCACTTTTCTACTTCTAGGGTTTCCTTCTGCCTGCAGATCATTTCTGCCTTCTGGGGTTGTTTTTTTCAGCACTGACTTCCTTCTGGGCTTTGGTTCCAAGATGACTCTGTTGTGTCTTTCTCTTACTTTTGTGCAACTGAAAGCTTTTTCTTTCTTATTAGTATTATCCCTTAGCAGCCTGTCTACTTTTCCCCTTGCTTCTCAGTGACATTTCATACAGCACAGAGCAAACTCTTCCTCAAAACTTTCCCTTCCCTGTGCAGACCATTCCTCCTCACTGCTGTCTTGGCTTATGTTACACATGATAACAAGTGCCTGGCTGTTGCTGCAAGGCTCTATCCCTCATTTGCTGCCGCAAGAGTCTTGCTGTCTCTCTTGAGCAACCTCTGTCACTCCTCTGACTCCGCTGTTAGCTGTTTCAGGAATTAATCAGAAAACAGCCCTTTTTTTAAACCTCCAGAGCTGGCTCAGGCACCGGGTCATGTGTAGACAAGACCCGGCACAAAGCAGGAAGCAATGGGAGGACTCAGCTGAGGGTGGGAAGTGGAAGGAACCAACCTTTTTAACCATACCTGGGCATTAGATTGCCTCAAGGAACATGAAGTTTCTACTTCAGGGAGGAGTTAGATGAGGCTACCAAGATGATTTAAGAGTGCAGGGTTACCAAAGGGATGGTCCTGTTCTTCCCAGACAAAAACGTTTCCTTTGTGCTCACTCCTGAGACTTTTATGATCTTAGTGTGAATCTATCCAGTTTACTAATCTGGCAGAAAACTGACAAGGGAAAAACTATAATTAGTTCTGTTAGCACTCAGTATTACTGAGTCACCCGCTGAGGAATCCTAAGCAGCAGAGCCAGCCCCCAGGAAGGCCAGGAGTGGGGGAGCAGCCTGCTCCTTTGGCTGCAGCAAAGATTTAGGCTGACTCCTATGCCCCATCCAACTGCACCTTGAGTCACTTCCAGGGGATCTGCCCTCAAAACATGCCTGTTGGTAGCGCCTGTCAAGCCTTGGTTCTCCTTGTGACATTTCTCCTCTCTTCTCCATCACCCAAGCGGGCTTCTCTTTGTTTGCATCTGTGAAGGGCTGGAACATTTCTTTGTATGGGTTATTGAGAGTCAAACCCTGAATCCATTTACACCTGCTCAAGGTCAGCACACATCCCAGGCTTCTGGAGGCCTGTCACCAGCGCGGCTGCCACTTTTTTGTCTTACCAGCCATAACCTTGGACACAATTCTTCTTCCCTTGCCAGTAAATAACAATCAAACCCTCCTCTACTGAATAGTTCTGCGAGCCACAAGAAGTTATGGTTTCCTCTGTGGGTTGTTTCTTTGTTTTTTTGTTGGTTTATGATTAGATTTATTAAGAATCTAGACTGAAGCTTTTCTCTGTGAGCGGGACATAAATAACACACCTTTTCCTTAGGGGATTTTCTCGTCTCTAATGTGTCTCGCACTCATGCTGCAACTTTCATCCTCAGCAGGGCACAGGCAAGATTCCTCTCCTTCGTTCCTCTACCAGACTCGAAGAAACACGTATTTTGAATGTCTAAATCGCACCGGGACCCTCTCCCCTATTCTCGTGTCGCTAGTTCAGTCCGCCAGCGTCCCTGCAGTCTGCCTGGCTGCTCGGCCGGGGCTTTGTTCCAGCCCTTTTGCCCCGCTCAGGCAGGCAGCGCTCTCACCCGCACCGCGGTAAGTCCACGAGCAGGTACCAGCCCTGTCATCCCAAACCGGGCCGAGATAGCCACAAGCGGCCCCTTCTCAGGCACACGAGCGGCTGCGTGGACCTCCTCCGCGGCCGGGGGCCGGTTGCTGGGCGACGCGCGGCCCCTCCCCGCAGCAGGGCTGGGCCATGAGGTAATGGCCGCCGGAGGCGGGGGGGAGCGCTGCGACCGCCGGGGTGCTCGCCGGCGGCGCTCCCCTTCCTGCTGCCGCGCCGGCGGCGGGCGGCGTCCGCGGCCCCCTGTGTGTCCGCCCCGCCTCTAAAGCAGGCCCCGTCGACCGGCCCGGCCCAGCCGAGGAGAGCAGCCGCCGGCCGTCCCACGTGTTTTGCCGCCCGGCGGGAGGGGTTGGCTGCGGTCCCCGGGCGCTGTTTGAGAGCGGGGAGCTGGAGCGCCGGGGAGGCCGTGGAGGAGGGCACATGAGACGCTGGCAGGAGGAGAGGGGAGCAGCAGCCAGCCGGCCACAGCAGCCCCTACGCTCTGCCCGCTCGGCGCGGGCCGAGGGAGAGCCGTGAGGGAGCCGCCAGCCCGGAGGTGGCCGCCGCCGGCAGCGAAGCTCCCCCGGCCCGCCGGGGCGCCGCTACCCCCTGTGCCCCGTTGGCGGCGGCCGTGACTGGGGAGCCCGGAGCGCGGTGAGTATGTGCTGTCGGCGGGCTTCGGGTTCGGCAGCGGCCCGGCACGGGAAGACTGGAGGACGGGAGACGGGGGCTGGCACTGGGCCCCAGCGAGTCTGCCTCCGCTCCCTCTGGCCGCTTACCCTCAGGTGGGGGAACGCTTGCGAGCGGCGGGGGTCTGGCCGCTGGGCCGCGGCGTTGCAATGGCGAGGCTTGCGAAACGAGGCGCTGAGCAAGGTGCAGCGGCTCCTTCTCGGGGCCCCGCAGCCCTATAGCAGCGGTGCGACCTTCACAGTCGGGGCCCGCCCCGCATCTCTGCCGCCCGCGGTCCTTTGTCCCTTCCGCCCCCTTTAAGGAGAGAGGCGGTCGGGTGTAACTGTTCACCGGAGGTCAAGAGCCGCTTACAAAATTTGGCCTGTGAATTATTTACAGGTAAATTGCTGCTGTTGTCAGTTAGAGGTAGTTTTCATAGCCATTGAGAAGGGACATACAAACCCGAACTTGGCTTCTTCAATGTCAAGGGTTATGGATAGCTTTTGGTAGTATACCTCTATTTAAAATGGCTAAAATATTTCATTATGCTTTTTAGCAAGCTTGAGATCTTGGCATCTACTTTGGTTTGCAGCTGACAGTTTTGGACTTCATGTTTAGATGAGCTTATTTTCAGGTAAAATTAGGGAGAAGGAGGAAATGTCCAAAAAATGGGACATCTCTTAAAGGCTGGGAGTCCAAGCTTCTTGTCTCCCATAGCCTGAGCAAGGGAAAACACCTCCTGCGTGGATGCTTTTCTCTGTCTTGCAGTCTGTAACCTTATTTGAACCTTTTAGTCCACGGAGATTAAATCGTGGGTGGAATGATTTTTGCAATCAGGATAGCAGCAACTAAAAAATGAGCTAAACCAAAACCAAACCTAACAACCCTTACAATGACCAGTTTGCCATTTGTACATGTTTTACTGCTGTAAAACTGCCCCTGCACTGTTACTGTTCCAGCCCAGGAACCATATTTGCAAAGCCGTGCCTTCTCTGAAGCTTAAATTGAGCCAGAACAACCTGTGATGCCAACAGATAAGAAAATCATTTTAGAAACACATAAGAAAATGGTATTAAGACATGAGTCTAGCTGTTACTTGCCTGTTTTTCAATAAGCGTCATTAGAAGGGAGGGAAACCAGAAGGATAAAAATCTGAATGGAAGGCAGGAGTTTTCAGCGTTTCATGTGAGCTGGTGAGTGAAGTGCAGATCAGCTGGCTGTATGTGTGCAGAGAATTTAAATGCCTATTGAAGTTAAACAAAAGTTTCTGTCAGTTGCATGAATGAACTCCCACTTGCTAGTGCATTTAACTGCATGGTGGATGATAGTGGTAGAAATAACTACCATCTCTGGATGTAGTGCAGAAAAACCCTCTAACCGAACAAAAATACTTGGTTCATAATTGAGCTTAGTGCCTGTTGTAGGGAGCCCTGGGTACTCTCTCCACACCAGTATGCTGAGGAAGCATCAATGTCATTAGGCGCATAAGTTTATATACGTGGTGTTCTATGTTTGATGTATGTGTTTGTGTAAAATCTCAGTGCAATACGAAGTTATTGCTGCAGCCTCTGAGCATCTGACTGGTTTAATCCAGAGTCCTGACTAATGGGGCAGTGCCAGCATGTGATCTGCAAGTTTTGCCATGTATATTAATGGGTGTTAACTTGGCACTCTGTCAGTCTGTGGAATGCAGTTGGAAGTTGGCGGGAATAAGTGAACTTGCCATGTCGCAGAGAGCAAGATCAGATGGAAGAGATTTGCCTGGAACAGTTTGGAACTTCTGTTGTTCCTCTCTGCTGTGGCTCACACCTGAGAACCTTGCTGCTTCACATGCTCTGTCTCCTGTAACATTACCAGCTGCTTTTGTAGAAGTAATTTAATCTTTCCATGTCTTCTGAGGATTTTCCTTGGAGTTTTGAAATATTCTACTCAGGGTATTTCAGGATAAAAGAACAAGATTAATATCATAGACATCAGTGCAGGTTAAATATTTTTGTTTTAAATGTGCCCTTGATCACTACTTTTTTACTGTTGTTACTGTATAATGCCAAAAAGGAAAGATGCTGAAACTTCCCACTGTATCTGCTATGACAGACAGTAAGCTGAATGCAAGGCAGTATTTTTTCTAATAGCTCAGTAGACGAAATTCTCACCATCAGTGCTATTGAGGCAGCATCTGCAATATCGAAAGGCAAGAAGTTAAAACCAAACCTTTCACCCTTTCTGAGAGCTGTATGTGTTTTTCTTCCTAACAATTTCCTATGTTACTTAAAAATGTCCTTGGTAGGGGGAAGATAATAAGGGAGAAGGCAGTGTATGGGGTCCATTTGCTTGAAATCTGTTTCCTTCCAAAGTCTTTCAGATAAATCTGTGATTTCCAGAATTGGGGTGGTTTAGTGCTCCTGCAAGTAGCAGCATTTGTGGGACATAGTTTGCTTTGTGTTGTCTGGATCTTGTACGTTGTGAGTGGTGCTCAAGTCAAGGTTGGTGGAGTTTACAGAAAATGGTGTGGTTTCTGTTTAAAACTCTGAAACAGATCCTTTTCCTTCTGCCCAGTAATGACTGCTGTTTGCAGAAATGGGCACCTCCTCCAATAGCCTCCAGTATTAGGCTGGGTACTTTATCAGTGTAACTTTCTGAATACACTATCTTAACTCTCACAAAACTCACTTGATTTAACATGCTGCTTATTCCCAATACTTATATATTAATGCAGCCAGACCAGTATGATATGAGAAGTCCTGAGACCTGTGGAATACAGAATTAGGAACAGTGGTTTAGTCTGTTGGTCAAAGAACTATTGTTGATAGGTAGGCTGTTAGAAAGGGTTTTGTTTTTCTTTGGAACTAATCCTTTTTTCCAGATCTGCATGGCAGTTCTGTCTCTGTAGGAAACTTAGTGATGCCACCAAGATCAAGATTAAAGAAAAAATACATTTAAATTATGTGTAAAATGACCAAAGGCATACTGGCATCTTTCTGTGTGATGGTCCTATTGTTCCTTGTTTCTGCTGTGAATGGGATTGTCACTCATGTGTTGCGTAAAGGCTGTTAAAAGGAATAGATTCCAGTAGTGGATGCACACAAAGTGGCTTTCAGGGTCATCATAAAAACATAGTAGTAGGAGAAATGCTTTCTACTCACTAAATGACAGCTATTGCATGCCAGTTGTAGGTGGCCCACTTAGTGTACAAAGCTTTGTAATGCTCGAACTGTACAATTGGTTTGTGATTTACAATGCCTGTGCTGTGAAGGTATGGTTGAGTCATTAAAACTTTATGAGCCATCCCATTGCCTGGTTGGAATGTTGCACTTGTATGGGGGGCTCAATTGTGTGGATTTGCTTGTGGGATCAGTGCTATGGAAGAGAGAAAATTCTGGACAATTAACTTCCTGTTAACGCGAGCTTTCCATGATACCAGTTGGCGTCTGATTCAAAGCCTTCCTGCTTGCTCTGTGGTTTGATCGAGATAGCTGTGTGAATTTATGAGCACTCTTGTTTTACTTTGTAATGAATAATGCGATGTGTCCTAAATAAATTTCAGGAGTTCGCTTCTAATACTCTTTGTTTAAAACTGTCCTTTATTTGAACTTTGATCCATCAATATTTCTCTTTTTATTGGAGCCTATTGATTACAGTGCAAAAAGTTACGCTGCAAAGTCATCCTGCTTATGGTTGTCCAGCTAAGAGGCTTACTGATGGCACACACAGATTAGCTCTGAGATAATTCTTAGATTCAATTATGTTGGCAGATTTACTTTAGTTAAATTGGTTAGTGACTGCACTGGAGTTGCTTCTTTATGTTACGTTACAGCTTCTCTGGACAGGATTCTCACCTTGCAGTCCATTAGATGCTGTAAACTCAAATGATGCTGCTGCTCTTTAACTGTCCTGTTTCCTTCTGTGCATGTTTTGTCTGTCTTTTTTTGGTGTGCTGATGGATTGATATGTATTAGAGCCCTGCTGGTTTTGCTTGCATCTATAGCAGAAGTTCAGAACAGTGTAGCAGTCAGAGGAATAGAAAAAAAAGGAAGGAAATCAAAGCTTGGTTTAAAAGGTCTTGCAGAGCTTCATTGTTGACTTGTTTTGACATCAGACCAGGATGTTGCCCAGCAAAGCAAATTTTCCTCTGGCTGTAGATTCCCTCTTCTGTCCCCTTCTGTATTATGATGCTGGGAAACAACTCAGTGACTTAGCTGAGAACTGGTTTTAAGGTTAATTTTCAATCAGATTGTCCTCTGGGCAGCTGAGCAGTGAGGCAAAGGAAGCAAAAGTGGCTGAGGCTTTGTGTCAGGAGGGAAAGTCTTCACTGAACATAAGCTGATTTTGAAACTGCGGCACTCTAAGCTCTGACATAGCCAACACCAGTTGTGTGTTGGTAGGTGAGATGCTAATGCCGAGGCTGACGGTAACGTGCTATGTATTTGAATGCTTATGGAATATTCTTGACTCCCAGCACCTGTATGAACAGAAGGGAGAAATACAGAGTAGTTGATGTTCTTAGGCCATGCACACATACAGTTATCCTGTATGATACAGAATGGGAATGTGCTTAAGAATAAATTAGAATATTTTCACTAACCATTGGCTCAGTCTGCATTTT
>WYDI02003260.1:0-11824 GCA_009867235.2 Psittacus erithacus
GCCACAGCTTCTCTGGGCACCCTGTGCCAGCGCCTCAGCACCCTCACAGAGAAGGGCTTCTGCCTAAGAGCTCATCTTAATCTCCCCTCTGGCAGGTTAAAGCCATTCCCCATTGTCCTGTCCTTGCATGCCCTTGTCCCTTTAGGTGGTGCTCTGCTGTCATCCTTGGTGTAGGCAGTTTGTTCCTGCTGTGTCTGTGCCAGTCCCTGCTTCACACTCTTAAAACACACTCTGTGCAGTCTCAGATGTCCCCAAGGAGCCCCTTTCCATCCCTCGAGCATTGTCGTCTCCCCCCTCCCCATCCTGATACCTGCCACCCTTCCTTTTAATAGCCCACTTCCACTGAGCAAATGAGGCAGAGCCTCGGATCCCTCCCCTCGATCTGCCAGTGAATTAACACTCCATTAACTTAATGAGGGCTCTCCCGGCTGCCCTGGCCATAGACATAGTGTGCAGTGCTGCCAGCCAAGGGGAAAGCAGGAGCCAGGCTTGGCTGGACACAGGGGCTGCAGCAGAACCCTTGCAGCTGAGCAGGAAGAGCTTTGTCCAGGGTTCTTGGGGCTGCTGAGGCTTTGTGGTGCCTCTGGGGTCCATGATGGGGATAGCTATGCAGGGGAAGGGTGATGGGAATGGCTGGGTGAAGGTTGTGATGAGTAGCCCAGCATCCTTCACGTCCTTTCACACCAGGAGGAGTGTGGCTGCAAGGTTGAGGGAGGTGATTGCTCCCCCTGTGTCCAGATGTGTCCTCAGTACAAGAGACAAGGAGCTCTCTTATGAGATGGGGTTCACGTTCCTTCAGCTCGTGCATGGGGTCTAAATGGCTGGAGCCTGTTTGGAAGGAGGTCTCCCTCTCCTATGCTGTTATTGGGACACATAATTTCCATCTAACATATTTAATCACCCAATTTGTGTTAAGGAGCATCAGATTTTGGTTTCCAGCTGTGCCAGCACAGAAGATTCTACCTTGTTAATGAATCCTGGACTTGAAACGCCTTCTGTGTGTGTAGGGGGACATAAAAGCCCAAGGAGGGGAGAAGACTTGAGGATGCTTCAGGAAATTGGGGGCAAGGGCAGGACCATCTGAAGAGATGGGACCACCCGCGGATCACACTTCATTGTGCTCCATCCAGTATCCCAATTTTAGCCTTTTAAGTGAATTAGCAGGTGTCTGTTTGAATTACCCTGACATGAACAGTCAGTCAGAAAATGTATATTCATCGCAAAGGTCAAGTCCATCTGATTCCTGCATTTGGTATGCGGGGGCTTCTCCTTTCAACTCTCCCTTCCTTAATGAGATTCTTGTTTCCAAGCGTCGTGCTGCGGGCACGGGGTTTGACAAAGTCAAGTGTGGTGGAGGCATCGTTTCTGTTAACATGTTTACCCTTTCATCTGCCTGTCCTTTGAAAGCTCCACAGTAGACAATAAGGATGCAGCGGGATGTGGTTGTCAGCAAAATGAGCCTTTTTTTTTGGTGGGGGGGAGAGATGGAGATGTGCTAGCGGGGTTCTGCATCACCACTAACTTTGATTTGCACACGGGGAGGAATGCAATTGGAGGGAGGGCTTTTGGAGGCTTTGAGAAGACCCCATGGTCACCACGGGTGGCTGGGGCAGGCAGCAGGGTGTTAGCAGCTCCTGCTGTGGATAGAAAGCTGAAGCTGGCCTGGCATGGCAGAATGGTGTTTCTTGATTAAATTAATGTCTATTGATAGTTCTCCTGTTGTTTTGATTTCGCAGGCTGTTTAAATTCAGGCTTGTCACAACAAAATACAAAGGAGGTTGCGTGGAGATTGATCTGCTTTTTTTTCATCATTCCCCCCCCTTTAATCCTGTCTCTGAAGAAGAGTGTTTTAAATTTGTGTGTATTTTTCTCCCTCCACTTCCAGATTGACAGCAGGGACGTTCAAACAGTGCCACAAATAATTATGGTAAATTCCAAGCATACATTAGCGGGGAAGGTGCTCCTTGATTGTAAAGTACAGCTCAGTTTCCTGCGTCATGAAACCACTGACACGAGGGTTGACTCTGGTGATTTATTCCCTTGGATTTAGTGGCTGCCAACCTGCTTTACCCAGAGAGGGTTTTAGGTTTGATGGGTGAAGCTTTGGTGTCCTTTTTGTTGTCAACGCTGTCTCCTCCCTGCTTTGTGACGGTCCCTTCCAGCTCTTCAGCACAGAGCCTTTTATGCAAGCTGAGTCCCAGAGAGCTCTGCCAAGTTAAATAATGTAGTCACAAACCCAAATATTGAATAATGACTGAGGAAAGGATTAAGGGAGACAGTCAAGGAACAAAAAGAGAGATTCTCAAGTGGTTTGAAAGCCAAATTGAGAAGACAGGAATGTTTTCCTCATGGAAAGTTCCCAGGGAGGCTTTTCTGTTTGCTTCTAGGCTCACTTGTTGGAAAGGAAACGTTAACTTTCTTTTGTTCCTTTGGAAAGCTGCGTCACCAACCCCAGTTCTTGACTTGACGTTGGTTTTGCAGGGAGATTTAAATGAAAGATGCCTTGGGGGGAATCAGATGTGTAATTTCACATGTGCTTCGTGAGGCTTTTCTAGCCCACCTCGGCGTTGTTGAGCTGCAGTAACCATGGGGTGGGTAGTTGTTGGGTACTCATATGGTGAGAGAGAAATAGGCTGAAGGAATGAGCTCCTCCTGATGTTGCACAGAAACTTATGTAAAAGCCTTTTGTATAGCTCAAAGCAAATCTAGAGCTCCTCTAAATCAGAGTGGGAAATTCTACTGGGAAGCCATAAATCCAATAGATGTCTTCCATAAATTCCAAGTATTGGCCAGGAAAGAAGTATCCATGTGGCAAAAGGGGTTATTGGACCTCCTGCTGGTTTCTTTATCTCTTCTGGTCTGTCCAGAAAATGCAGCTTAGGATCCATTGCAAGGTGATGATTTACATGGCAGGTGACATAAGAAAGCACATTATGCTAGGAGGACGCATGAGATGGGATGTATTTACTGCCTGTCTGGGTGAATTCTCCACTCTCCCATGTCTGGCATGTGCTTGTGTAGAATATGTGTGCGTTCAAAATAGCTGATAAAGTGAGTGCAGAGAATAACAGTTCATAAATGCAACCCCCCCATGGCTATTGCTGCATCCCTTGTGCTGAACTCTCTTTAACACCCTCTTTGGAGAAGCTGATGCTGGAGGTGATGTGAAGAAGCTGGTTTCGATAGAGCACGCACGCAGACAAATCTCATTGCTGCTGCAGAGGTGAGATGAGCATGGCTTTAGCTGGGAAAAGGAGAAAGATCTGTATTTGTGGGGACATCAGTGCTTGTGGCCTCATGAGCTGGGATATTGGAGCTGCAGAGGCCAGCTCCTCATATCGCTTCTCTTACTTAGCGGGGTTAGAATGTCCCATCCCACTGGGGAAGCTTCTCATTTAAGACCAACCAAGTTATCCTGCGCTGCCTGCCGCTGTTTCTCAGTCTTGGCAGGCTGGCTGCGATTTACTCCTAATATGTATCCCTCTTCACTTACTATTTCTTGCTGATGAGTAAAAACCCTGCGAAAGAATGAAGTGGAGGGGATGAACCCTAAGCTCATGCCGTACAAGGGGACTGCAGCTCGCAGGCAGTGATGCTTTGGGAATTGAAATGCAGGTTTGAAGACTTGACATCCACCGTGTTAGCTGTTTGTGACCCTTCACGTAGAGGCTGCTTTAGGCCACATCTGTTACGGATGGATGGCTCATGTTTCCAGAAGGCTTCTTTTTCCTTCCCCCCAGGCGGGTTGCAGGATGATTGCTTTTTATTTGTGTGTGTGTGTGTGCCCCCACGGAGAGCTCAGGATCTCATCTGGCTTTTAAGTATATACTTCTGTTATCTAGCAGGTGTTGTAGGTGGATGTGTAAATTAGTATACTTCTGTTTACACTGAAATGAATGTATAGTATAAAAACAATTTGCTTGCAAAAGACTCATTCTGCCTCCAGAATATGTTTGAATCTTTACACAAGACAAAGTAATTTAATCCCTCCGAACCCATACGTTGTTTGCCTCTCATTTCTTCCAGCATATTTTACCTTCATCAAAAGATAAATCAATTTGTAGCAGCTATTGGCAGCTTTTTAAGCCGGAGAGCTGAACAGCTTAATTAGGGAAAATGTATTAAAGGATCTGAGAGATGCTAACCCATTCAGTGCCTCCTCATGGCTGCATCCTCCTCCACCCTAGAGCAGCACCTGGGGCTCTGTGGTTCATCTCCAATGTGCTGTTTTGCTGCTGTCTTTATCTGATAATGCATGGTAAAGATGGCAGGATTCATCTACTCGGTAAAACCTGGTGATGCTTTTCTAGGCTTGACCAGTTTGGGGGTTTGAAACTTCATTATCTTCCAGTTTGATTTGGTATCCTTGGGAGTTTTCCTGTTTCCTTTGCCTACTGTGTGTGAGCATCCCCATCCTGATCCGCTGGCATGTAATCAAGCATGAGATGTAATCATGGTCTCGTAGTTTGCCCCATGGCCAAACAAACAGTATAGAAATGGGGAGCAACATTCCCCAAACACCCCTTCCCATTCAGCTCCATTCATACGTGTTATTTACACTTTAAAGTAGAAGGAGCAGGGGGGAAGGTGCCCCATAAGTGCAAACCACACTGAGCTGTCTCTAGGGCTCATCCCTTGAGGTGAATGTAGCTCTACCTAGAGATGAGCAGGCTACAGGTTGGCTTCCACACAGATCTTTTTCTTGCAAGAGCTGAGAATTCACAGTGCTGAAGTCCTCGAGGCTTTCAGTGTGTGGGATGGTGATGGGTTACAACAAACAGCCTCAATGTTTGGTTAATTTCAGCTCCAACTTAAGGTGCTCAGATGAAATTGAGTTGATATCAGGACAGTATTGCTTAAGGAAGAGTATTGTCAGCGCAGACCAAAGCATTTTCCATCTGTTGCTGTAGCTGTTAAGAGCCAATATTAGATATCTCCACTGCAGGCTGGAAATCCTGAAGTAAGTGCTCATGGCAAAAGCTTCACTTGGGAACTTTCTTCCCTGCTTTACCTTGCTGGAGGTTAACTCATGTCCAAACCAGCAAAACTAAGTGTTCCTCGCCATGTCTAGTACTCATTGAACGTCCTTCACTTCCCCCTGAAAGGACAGGGCTGAAAGGAGAAGGTGAAACATCAGCTGCAGAGTCTCCTTGTCCTGAGCCTGCAAATCTCCTAATGACCCAAGAAGTACTTTCCTTGCTCTTGGAGCTTGTGACAAATGACAGACCTTGAGGTTGTTCTTCTGCCTGTTCTTTATGTTCCATAGCGACAGAAAGAGATGGTTTTTTACTGCTGAAGAGAAAGATGAGACTTAGCAAAATGAGGTCTGGTGAAAAGCGAGCACCTCAAATTGCTCCCAACCTGATATTCCAACACATCTACCCAGTTTTATTCCTTCATTGCAGATGGCTTCTTCCACTGTAACATCCATGCCCATGCACCACGTGCATGTGTGTGTACACGCACAGTTATTCTTGCCTCAGCACAATGACTTTCTAACGATCTCTTACCCATCCAAGACAGATTGCTTTTCATGGTTCAGTGCTTGCAGCTCAGGCATCCATTTTAATCAATAAAACAGTCAAAAGAGAGAATAGATTTACTTGTTTCTGGTTTTTTACATTTAATTGAAAATTTTCGAGTGATTACAAACATAGATATTGTATAGATTGAGGAGTTTAGAAGACAATAAGTGCCAAAAGAAAAATCTCCCTGTAGCCTCGCCTCGTCTCCTGTTGCGTTACACAATAGATGGTAGTGGTTTACACCTGGCAGTGGTCCTTCTGTTCCTTTCTCCTGCCTTGTAAAAGCTGGGATGGATTTAATGGGGTTTTATTCAGACATTGCAGAGAGCATCTGTGATGAACGCTGTTAAATCCTTTTTACCTGTGATGAGGGAGAATCTCCACTCACATAGAATCATAGAATGGTTTGGGTTGGAAAGGACCTGAAGGATCATCTAGTTCTAGCCCCTGCCATGGGAAAGCATTACACATTATGCACCAAGTGGAACCTGGAGATGCCATCATTTCATGAGTCAGGTGGTCATCAAATACGTGAGAACAGGCCCTCAAACCTCTCCAGATCCAGCAGAAAGGGTTTAACTTTAGTGAGAGCTGATTGAAAAGTGGTTTTTGGAGAAAAAGTGCTTTTGGTCATTAAGAGGGGAGAGAAAATCAATATTTTCTGTTGTGTTTTCAGCACTCTTTCCTCTGAGATGTCAAACCCAAGCCCTTTCTTCAGGCAAGAGCCAGACTGGGTGAATAAGAGGGAGTTGGGATGCAAGCGCCAAAGATACCTTCTAGCACCCAAAGGTGGATGCTGCTGTGGTGCTTATCCCTTAGTACCAAGTAGCATAACCCTTCCCTACTGAAATATTGCATTTACTATTCAATCTGTTCACTGTAGCCAATTCCCCATAGAGAAATGTGCATCTAAAGATGTGTGTTTGTGGGCATATCGTATACATTGGAATAACTATGTGCATGGAGCACTATCTGTCTAGTTTGTGTGCACTTGGGGAATGGGTCTTCTGGACCCCCATGTTTTCCTAGCCTGCGGATCTGAGTGATGCTCAAGAAACTTTGCCTTTCTTCTGGGGGTTCTTTGGGAAAAATAACAAGCCAGCTTGTCTTTCTGATTGTAAATGTAATAAACCTGGAAGCAGCACAGCAGCTCAACACAGAAAAGCCACAGACTGTCAACTCAAATGCAAGAGAACTTTAAGAACAGGCATTGAGACCCTGCGAAATGAGACCTGATTTCTCTTTCAGTTGCTTTTAATACTGGAATTACCCAAGATCGGTGTTTACCAGCTAGTAGGTACCTGCTTGGTGCCCATGGTGATATCATTTACACTGGTATTCATGCGATAACCTCTCGAGCAGGCAGGTCTCCTCACAAATTAAAGTTGAACCTTATGTGCCCGGTGCGCTCTGTCTCCCAGACGGACAATTTCCGTGATGCTTTTATTGTCATCTCTGATTTACTCAGCTTCGTTGCCTGCTGGAAGCATATTTGTTCCAGCATGGGCCTAGATGTGACTCTGGAGGAGCTGCTGTCATCCTCGATCTAGTCAAGGGCAGCCGTGCCCCGGTGTCGCCGTCAGCTTGCAATAAGCGTGGCTTCATCCCTATCAATCCAAATCCAGGGTGCAGATAGCAGGGAAGAAGACACCAAATAGACCCCCCACAAGCCCAGAAGCTGGTGGTAGGAAGGTTTGGAGAGCCCTTTGGGGAAGAAGAATGGGGTTTGGGATGGTTTTGTTTATACAATAACCCATTTTGGTCTTGCTTATCCCCAATATGATGGTGTGAGCTGGAGACCCCCAATGTGATGAGGTCAGACATGCAAACACATCCTGAGCAGCTTGCAGTGAAATCAATTTCTTATCACCAAAGCAGCGTATAGAGTCGCAGCACTTCCTCTCTTGGCAACGTTTTGCCTCTTCGTCCCCATTTTGGGTGAGTTTAATCCCCTCCATATTCCTCGCCAGAAGGAAGTGAACGCTGGGAGGAAGAACAGATGCTTTTTGCAATTTTCTTTTCAAACACAACATCCCATTTTCCTTAAGGAAAAAGCTTCAAATGGCAAACTCTGACCAGACCAAATTAGGGGGACTTAATTTACTATGGTAAAACACTTTGAGAGCTGTAGATGAAAACTGCAATTTAAGTGCCTAATATTATAATTAGATACTGATGTGTTTTATTAATGGGATTGAATGCTCACAGCTTTGTAGTAATGAGCTTTTTTGAAGATCCATATAATAGAGTTTTCTGATGGTAAAGGACCCTGGTGTGCTGTTCCCTCTCAGAAGCACCTTGAAACTCATGGAGTAGCCAGGGATAGGGTTAATTTGTTGACTTGAGGAGTAATTAGGAACCTGTTTCCTGGAGGAGCCCTTCTGGGAGAGGTGGGGGAAAGAAACTAAACCTCCTCCTTCAGGCGCTGTAGGGATGATCTGACATCTTATTGTGGTGGGACGAGTGACTCTGGAGCAAATGAAGTGTTTTGGGAACCTTAGAGATGAAAGGTGTCGTGTTGACAAATTAGCACTTAGCAAATTGCTAGTATTAAAGATCTGTGGGGTTGAACAGTGTGTGCATTCAGGCCTTTCTAACACAGGGGGAAGAAATGATTTCCCCGTGCTATAACACTGCTTTAAATGTACTTCTGATAATGAATGAGAACCACAAAATCAGAAGCTTGAGTGTTTTCCTAGGCCAGGGCACCTCCTCCCACCAAAGTTAGGCTGGGTCAGTTCAAACCGTGCATGTTGTATCTGATTCCAAGTGAAAAAGTCCTGACTGATGCTAACCTGGGATTTAAAATGGAGAAGGACTTGCAGAAAGGCATCAGTTTTAAAGGAAATGTCAAAATGGGAAATGTTGATTTAATTTTTGTTCTTGTAGTCAATTTATCACAGTTGGCTTTCCGGTGAATGAATTTGACTCGGATAAATCAACACATAGTATTAGTTATGTTAATAGACACAATAATTTTACAACTGTTAGTACATAAGACTTCCTAAGGCTGAAGAGGGAGGGCATTGAAAGGAAAGGAGCAAATTGTAGAGCTTGTTACAGTGAGGACTGGGTATTTCTTATGTTGACGGGGAAAAAGTGATTTTTCAAAAGACACTACAATATTCTTTATAAATCCTGCTTTTCCTTAAAATGCTTCTCTTTTATGTGACGCTGTGATTTGCCTTTGATGACTTTTGTATGGGCAGTTCTTGTTGTGCACTTTGTTTGGGAGCTGTAGCTGCTCTTCTACAATAGCTTTTGAGACAGTTTTGTTTCTTCCCTCAGCATCTTCATGTTTGGCCTCCCCTGGTGTCCTTGATGCATTCCTTTAGGAAATGCAAAGCCAAGTTAGTGTTCACCCTTCTCCCTTTTTAATTAACACAATATTACAGCCATATTGTATTTGGCAGCTTGACTTGAGAGCCCAGCTGCTGGGAGATGAGCCATGAGAGGAGAACCAGAAGCTTTGTGTTGAGTTAATACATGGATTTTGGTAGCTTGTTGATGTTCCTTGGAGCATCTGCTCCTTGGAACTTCCCTATCCAGCTCAACCTGGCTCTTTCCAGGAATGATGGAACAAGGTTTAAGGAAGAAAAAGCAGGAAAAACGGGGATGGAAATGGGGAAACTGGGTTGCAAAGCAGGTGGGCATTTGCCATGCTACCGTGTGAGTGCTAGGAGCTTGTGTCTGCATCAAAGAGCAAATCCTTGGATCCTGTTCAGGACAAAACCTATTTTTCTCCTTCTGTGGCCAAGAAAGCACATCTGGCTTTTGGCATCATCCTCAATGACCTGTGGCAAGCTGGGGTGTGGGTGGGTGAGATGGCAGGAGACAGGAAGATCCCTGTCTTGTCTGTTCATCGTCTTTGCCTCATCCCTTCTACTCTTCTCATTCATAGTCACTGTCAGTAATGAGATAGGAAGACTGGGCAAGGAGACAGCTCCAGTGCCACCCTGTCCACTCTGCCATTATCCTGACTTATTACGTTATAATAAATGGAACCATTCCACTTCATTATTTCATATTTGAGGAGATTTATAGATTGTCCTGGTGGCTGAAGAGGCAGTGATTAAAGAAGCAGTGTGCTAATGAATGAGCCTCAGCACAAAGCCTTTTTAATTACTGCACAGCCCAAGGGCTGTAAACGACTTGCTGATAACAAGCCTGGCCCATTCAGGACGTGAACTGACAACTTTGCACACATGGAGACATGGGGTTGGTATTGAAATGGCAATTAAAGCTAATAAAATGATTCATCTGCTTAGCCATCGCTGAGGAGCTGGCCCTCCTTTGGAATGGCTGGCCCTTTCTCTGCATTGTAAGCAATGGCAGGTGGAGATTCCATTTGGCTTTTCCAACCTTTCTTCAGTGATTTAATTTACAGGCTGGCTGCTGCATCTGTTCCTTCACGGGGCTCTTGCAGTCATGTGAGAGGTGGATTTTCACTCCAGGCTTTCCTGAGCTGGCCTGGAATTTCCCCGAGTCTGTTTCTCTGGTGTTTTCCACTGGGTTTTTCCCTATTTTGTTAAGCTTTTCTAATGAAGTGACTTGCTGGAAAAGAAGGCAGTGAACTTGCCAGCAGTTGTCTATCCATCCATGCATCCATCCATCCATTCATCCATCCTTGACGGAGATCTTGTCAGAGCACTAGGATAAGCAGAGGGTGGGCTCACACCATTCTGGAATTGGAAGGAACTGGCCAGGATGTGAAATATCAGCCTGAAGAGAATGTCCTCAAACCTGCCCATGCTTTTATAATGGGTTTTGTGTCCCCTCTCCTCATATATTGGGATAAAAGACTTGGGAAAAGAGCCTTAAGGGACAAGTCAATGCTTGAATTGACTTGTGATGAACTGCAAGTACCCAGGCAGCAGAGCACTGTCCTTGAGATGTTACTGGTCAGATGAACAGCACAGGTAGGTCATTGCTGCTCTGACTGAATTCTGAGGAATTACTGTGCCAAATCCTGCGTGATGGTGCTTTGGTGGGTTTAAATGCTGTGCCCTGGGTCAATATTGCAGCAAACCTCAATGCGTTCCAGTAGCACATAGCTATCATGAGCTGAACCAAACCAGGCGCCTCTGATGTTGGCCAGGGCCAGGCACCTCTGGAACAATTGGGAACACTGTTCCTCTGAGTGCCCCCAGTGGACTGAGAGATGGGGAACTTTAAACTTTGGGTTTAAACAGGGCAAGTTCAGGTTGGATATAAGGAAGAAGCTCTTCCCTGTGAGGGTGCTGAGGCGCTGGCACAGGGTGCCCAGAGAAGCTGTGGCTGCCTCATCCCTGGCAGTGTTCAAGGCCAGGTTGGACACAGGGGCTTGGAGCAAGCTCCTCTAGTGGCAGGGGGTTGGAACTCGATGAGCTGGATTGTTGGTCCCTTCCAACCCAAACCAGGCTGTAATTGTATGAGCCCAAAGCCCAGCATTGTCGCATCTTATCAGGGTTCAGTTTCTCCATTTCACCAAGCCCCTGAGAGGCAGAAGCACGGTTTTTCAGTGATATGGGTAGAGGAGGTGGTGAACTTTGAAAACTAAGTGTAAAAAAGAAAAAAGGCCAAAAAATATAAATGATGATGCTGCCTATGGCCTGTGGATTTAATGATATTTACCCATGTGATTGATGAAGATGATGAACAAGGCTTCGTGGCCTGTTGAGGGTGAAAAGTCTAAGTACCAGGATGAAGAGTAAATCAATCAATCACTTCTCCAGCTCCTCTGCCAGATGGGTTTATCAGTTAACTGCAGCTCCCAACAGGGTCGTATATTACCCCTGGCTGAGGGACTGCATGTCAGCTATGGCTGCTGACTCTTCTCCAGAGAGATCGATAACCCATGGCGAGTGGAAGCAGCACAGCCTAAATGAAACCACTAAAACTCTTCTCCAACTTTATTTTTTGAGTCAGATTATGTTTGCTAATATATATGTTCCCATAAAATGTCTAGCGAGGGTTGGACTAGATGGTTGGACCATGAATTGGTGTGTTCTTCAGGGCCAGGTAAGAGATTTTAACTGGAGAATGTGGTGAAATGTGCTGGTGGTTTGTTGAAGCTTCTCTGAGTGCTTGCAGTAACCCTGGTTTTGTGTGGTTTTGTTATGGCCTTTATTTAGTCTTTCATTTATGGCTCAGACTGGAGGAGAGAAGGCTCCAAGGAGACCTTAAAGCAGCTTCCAGTGCTTAAAGGGGCAGACAAGAAACCTGGAGAAGGGCTTTAGACAGGGGATGTAGGGCCAGGCCAAGGGGAATGGCTTTAACCTGCCAGAGGGGAGACTGAGATGAGCTCTTAGGCAGAAGCT
>WYDI02003261.1:0-10538 GCA_009867235.2 Psittacus erithacus
TATTCTTTCGATTCTCTTCCCCATCCCTCCGGGAGCTGAGGGAGGAGGTGGGGGGGCAGTGAGTGGGCTGTGTGGCATGCCTTAAACCACGACAAACCCTAACTATTCTATGATTCTATGATTCTATTCTATAAAGACCACAATGGTAAATAACTGTAAAATGCTATCTTCTGCTAAACACCACACTTCTTTTTATATGTAAACTCAAAATATATTATCACCTGGTCTAGACTGATGTTTTAATACTCAGAAACCTGGAATATTTTCCTTCGTCTTCCAGTTTTGTTATTTCCCACTCAGCAGCCATTACCTAATCCCACTCTGATTCTTCCTCAGTTTGATACAGAATAGCTTACTCAGTTTTGTGTACCATCAGAATTAAGTTAGTACTGTCTTGGGAACATGGTAAATGAGCTATTCCACCGTGTCACTTCTGCAGTCTGGCTGACTTAAGCAGGGAGAAAAATAATAGCTAGAGAATTGCCATTAGATACACACCATCTACGCTGCCAAAATAGCTGATTTCACAATGTATTTAATAATACAGGCGGGAAATTCCACACCCCTAATAACCGAGTGCAAAACACTGCACAGTAAGTATTAATGACTTAAGGATACAAAAATTCATAAAGAACGGTGATTTCTTATTATTTATCCCCAAAGACAAATCCTGAAAGTAAGTTCTGGATGGCAAATTTCATCATTTTTAAGAGTCTGATAGCAGATCATATATTGCCCAGTATATTCAACAGAATAATGTATTAATGAAAAAAGATATAGTTTATGTTCCAACCTAAAAAAAAAGGTAACTTACCATTCTCAGAAGTGTATCTAAGGTTCTGTAATGCAGCCACAGCAGCCTGAGTGCCTTGAACATCTTCTCCAGCCTCCGTGATATGGAGATATTGAGTGGATGCTTCTTCAGTAACTTCAGCAGTTAACTTGAAAACAAAACCCAGCCAAGCCATGAATAATCACACTTTCATTTTAGCAATCTAGTGAACAACCAAAGTTCTGAGTTTAAAGGAATGACTTTTGGACAACAAATATTTTAACTGAAGTTATGGAAGTACTGAAGACTCTTCATTAGCGACTGTAGTGATAGGACAAGGGGTAATGGGTTCAAACTTAAACAGAGGAAGTTTAGGGTTAACATAAGGAAGAAGTTCTTTACTGTGAGGGTGGTGAGGCACTGACATGGGCTGCCCAAGGAAGTTGTGAATGCTCCATCCCTGGCGGTGTTCAAGGCCAGGTTGGATGGAGCCTTGGGTGACATGGTTTAGTGTGAGGTGTCCTTGCTCATGGCAGGGGAGTTGGAACTAGATGATCTCAAGGTCATTTCCAACCCTAACTGTTCTATGATTCAAAGTTTCTATAATTCAAGAGCATTATATGGGAGTTGGGATATCATCCCATAGTTTTCTTCTAGATTCTACTTCAAAAGTTGTTTCAAGTACGTTAAATTATTGTGACTTCGATTTTGTTGCAGTTATTTTAGAACTAGCAACTGATTTCTGTTGTATCAGGGCCTAGTAAAGACCTTTTGGGCAAAATTAGTCTGTGACACATGTCCTTGCAGATCTGGTAAAATGCCTGTGAAGTCTGAAAACAGCATTCTGTATTAGAAAAATTATTCTTTCCATAATCGTGTTTTTTCAAGACAAGCTGTCAGTATTCATTCCTGCTCTGATGGGACTTCTTTATAGCTGTTTGAGCAGCAGAGACATGCCTGCATCCTGGATGTCCTCTTAATTTTTTCAGGTATGGGCATCTACTGGGAGAGTGTACAGAGAACTGTTTGTGAAATTCATGCGGATACAGGACTTTGAAGAGCTACATTTTAAAATGCTTGGCCCCGTTTGAATAACTGACCGTGTACTCTACTCTTATTTTTCAAGGACCTAATATTCCACCAGTAGATACTCAAAACCTGTTAAACAGGAACTGCAGGATGGCTCTTTTGAATCAGGCATTAGATTTATAACAGGCGTTAGACTGCCTGAAATTTAGCAGAACAAGTCTGAAGTGTGGAGGTCAGCCAACTGCACTTGACTTGTGGCTCTTTCCTCTCACTGAACACCAACAACAGCCTACTCAGGCAGGGGCTAAGACTCCAGTTGCCAATTGTAATTTTTACATATATGGGTCTACACAGTTCTGTGGTTTCCCCATAGTTGCTGCATCTACAGTCAGCTCTGCTCTGTAAGACTAAGTTTCCATTTTAGAACAAACTGCTATGCCCATGACAGCAGAGGAAAGCTTGAAAGGGGAAGCCCTCTCAAGGGCCCCAAACAAAGAAAATTAAAGTTGTTGGCTTGGTTTCCATTAACACAGCTTCTTAGGTCTCACTTAAATATTTTAAGATTTGATCTCTGTGCTGCTGTGATTTCCTCTATACTTTGGATTGAAGCTGAAAACACAGTACAAGTGATAGAAGACTTACTATATACTTACTCTGTATAACTACTCTAGATTCTAACCTTCTCTGGTCCAAGCCCTAAGCTATTTTCATTAACTCAAAATAAGCTTGCAGCTTTGTGCCTCTTGCAGTAAACACCAGACAATATTTACCATGCAACAAAACGCAGTGAGTTCTTAAATTTCACACTTTTTCACTGAAACTTTCACCCTTTGTGCTGCAAAGAGAGGACTGGAGCCCTAAAATGCAGGAATAAGCACTTACAAGGATGTTAATCGTCCCAGTTATTAAAGCAGTCAAGCTTAACAGTCATAGAGATGTATGCATTCAAAATGGAGATGAGAATACATGACCTCCTGATTGCATACAAGGTCAAGAACACTTTTTGGAATATGTCTTATTCTTATCCTAACTTTTCTCCCTGTATTTATTTAAAATCTTGTGCCAAAGCCATGGCAACTTTGCTTTACCTCCCACTTGGTCTCCCCATCTTGTTCCACTAGCTTCATTCCATGCTTGTTTTTAAGATGTCTGTTGAACTCCCATTTTGTGCCATACACAAAGCTGCAGACAGGACACTTAATGCCACCTATAAGGAAACACAAATAAATTCCTTGAGTTATTTTCATACAAATTCTTTTCCAAGGCAGTAAGAACCCATTTAATTTGACCCCATCTTAATCAAGCCACACAACTGTAATTTAAAAGGCTTTTCTTTAGCCATATGCCCAACATGAAAAAAGGGGAAGAAATACAGTAGTTCAACTTCTATAGTGCTTGAAGAGCAATTTTGGATTAATGGTAATGGGAAGAGTCTGGAACAACTCGTATATCTGGGAAGCTACTGCAGTTCTGCTTTCCTGACTGCATGCCTCCCTTTGGTGGATGTTAAGTTGCAGGAATGCTGTTCCAATCTTTCCCCTTCTCTACATCTCTCCCTGGGGAGCCTCAGCCACAGATCAATTAGAAAGATAGAGCAGGAACAGACAGCTCTTTGCATTAGTCTCAGATATAGCAACACTCCTGCAATATGTCCATGTAAGAAATATTGGTTTCATCTCTCAGGAGCTAAATGTTAAGGCGGTAGCCAAACTATAACAGAGAGAACATGAACTGCAAAGCAAATATCTCCCGGGTGAGATCTTGTATTTCCTCTGCTGACAAAAGCCATTCTAGAAGTGGCATGTACATTAGAAAGTAAAAAAGTTTGTGGCCACAAAACACACTGCAAACGTCGGGGATGCTTCAGTCTGTGCATAATCGTTCCTGCAGTTGTATTTCTGGCTGAAATTCAACAGCAGAGACCAGTTCGAGTTTCCAGGTGAAGTTTCTTTCAAGTCTGAGGGTGTCTATGACTTACATTCTGCTTTAGGCCCACCAAAACCAAAGCTTAACATGTGTTTTAAATAATTCTGAACTAATGCTTCTGTACTGTAGATCCTCTTTTATTTCAAATCATACTGTGCCTTAGAGACTATGTCTACTCCATTACATATCATCACAGCTTCAAATGTGCATGTATGTATAGTCCAAAAATCTACAAGACTGGGGTCTCTGACAAGCTTCAGCTTTAATTACTGGTCCCCTGTTGTCTTGCAAAGCCCTGCTGCGCCAGCCTTTGAGACACAATGCAAAACCAGAGCGTACTCTTTCAGTCAGTGCTGGGATTTCTTTTGAAGTGCTTATAAACACTAAGATCTCAATATTCAACATACACAATAGTGGCATACTTGAATCATTTTTAAAACATGTATCTTCTCTATGACAGCTGTTAAAGAGTTTTCTCAAGTTTCAAACAAATAGTATTAAGGTTTTTGGCACACTATCAAAGCAAACTGGAAAAGTTAACATTGTAATGTCATCTTTACTCAACTGTCTCCACTTTTGAGAGTTTCTACTGTTTATGTTACCATACAAAACTGTAAACCTAAGTTTTCTATCTGCAAAATGATGCACAGCATGAATTTAGCACAAGGTTTACAGTATGAGTGTGCAGGATTACAGATAAAAAACTGAGAATGACAGAACCATAAGCAACCAATTTTCTACACTAGATTAAACAGCTTTTACTTTTTTTTTCCCCTGATGAAAGTCAATTGGTCAAATGTCACATCTCAGCTGCTTGTACTTATGTAAAGAAGTATTGCGCTTTTTCCCCTCTATTGACTAAAGCAGAACAAAAATAGTCTGCAGGTGATAAATGGTTGCATTAGGTGATCAGAACTCACTCTAACAAATCTAATGGTTAGCGAAGTGTTATGCCACTTTAGGAACTATGACACCAGATGGCTGACTCCATATTATAGTGGCAAATGATGACTCTTTTCCATCATGTTCAAATGCCTCAAATAGACTCTCATAAACTGGTTATAAGCCAAGTCCTCATTGCATTGTCTTTTATGAATCAGGTAATTAGGAAAGCATTCTCTTTTACATTAATGGAAACTTAACTTATGGTGTTCTACCAGGTGAAAAGAAATAAACTTTTTATTTTTATGAAAACAGAATATAACTACACCCAGTCACTAGGGTCTTTCACTGTAGATGAGGCCCTTAGTGGTTTAGTGGTGGACTTGGTAGTCCTTGGGTAAATGTTGGACTTCATGATCTTAAAGGACTTTTCCAACCTAGCTGATTCTATGATTACTCCTATACAATTTCCCCTCCTTGTTCTCAATCTATTATAACTCTTCATCAAGCTTCACTATTATAGCAGATGCTCAATACTGCATCTCTAGACAAAACTGAGACAGTTTTCCTAGTAAGGGAAACTCAAAAGTTTACCAAATAAAAATACCTCTGTTCAGATTGGGACAAAGATATTATCACGTACAGAAAATGAAATTAAATATTCATTTCACACCAATCTGTGCTAAAGGCAAAAACCTGCTGCTGTGAAAGAGAGGACACATTTCTGCATTACTCTGATATTGAAACTATAATAACAATACAGCAGAAAAATTAAAGCTGTTCCCTCTTCTATGAATCATTCATTTATTCATAACTTCATTCTAGGAATCTTGAGATGAGTCCAGCTGTCTACATTCATATAAATATTTCCAATTAAGATTATCTGCAATGTCTGCAATGCAGTCAAAAACCAGTTGAGAGTAGAGAAGAAAAGACAAACAAGTGTGAAGCCATTCACTCCAGGCTCAGTGCGTAACTTAGAACAAGCAGAATACAATATGAATAGATATAGACAGCTTTTACTAGACATTAATCTTTGTTAGTTTCCCTTTAACATACATGAAGGCGGCATATACAGTAAATGTGGATTTAATATTGAGCTATAGAACAATGTACAAACATGTAACAATGGTCCGAAGTATAAGGGGAGAGGAAGATGAACATCAAACTCCACCCAGCAAAGAACTCCAGATGCTGGTAACTGAATCAAAACCTCATTCCAATGCCAGCACCAGAGGGAAACCACGCTTCTTATGACTCAGAGAAACAGTGGAGGGGTGACCACAGCACCAGGCAGAGGAGTAAAAATTAAACGTGTGTGTGCTATTTTAATTGCATTAATACTATTGAGTCTTCTCCTGTATATTAGTACTCTATTTTCTTGTTTCTTTACACTAATAAATAGATCTAGAATAATAGTGATTCTTGAATTAGACTGTTAAGATTTTCATTATACTACTAATATTTATATAGATAAGGTGTGCTTCCTTTAACCAGAAACAAGATTATGAGCATAACAATTTGCAACTTGTTTTACCTGTACTCTCCTCCCTCTCCCCATTTTTGTAGTGGAGAATGAGTTGCCGCCATTTACTCTTCAGTCTCTTCCCTCACATTTACTCAACCTTACCTTGAGTTCAACCTTGCCAAACTGTCATAGAAATTTATCAGCAGAATGATAGAAATTCATCACTCATTTCAACAGATAGTAATACTTTACTCACAAAAGGAGACAAACATGTGAAAATGATAAATGTATGCAACAAGGAATAGCACAGGCAAGGTCAATCACACCTTTGGTTCACCCACCTTTTAGAAACCAAGAACCGAATTAAGGGTAAAAAGTGGCCATTTCAGAATTAATAAAAAGTAGCAATGATTTACCACATAACTCCCAATAAACCAAGGAACACATATCACACAAAAGTTAACTTTACACCAAACTGGCTTCAGCAAACAGTAAGTCTACTATACAGTAGATATGTACCTTGTTGGATCAGGGCTTCTGCTGCAGGCTCCCCAGAACCAACATTTACATACTCTTCATTAGGATGCTTTCTGTTGTAATGCCTCTTCAGGGAACCAGATATGTTGCAGGAATAGTGGCAGTGTGCACAGCGGAAAGGCTAGAGGCAGAAAGGAAAAATTAGACCATATTTCTTGTCCTCTTCAGGATACAGGTCTAAGCTGCGACGTTTCAAGAAACCATGTTCATTTCTGGTTTAGGCATCTTCCAAAGAGACCTTCCAAAATATAAATGGAAGTTGTAACTAAATGCTGCCTAAAATTTGGCACTTTTTATTATGTGCATGACACTGAGTATTCTCACCATTGTAAGTTTATTATCTACTTTTTGTAATTAAGGAAACTGTGGTTTCGTAGTTGATGATCACAGGCCTGACCATGTGGAGACTTTTCTACTACAAGGAAATTACTCAGCTGCCATAAGCTTTGGTCTGAAAGTGAGGTTGAAAGAGATAAAACAACTGGAGGCACAGTATGATTGTGCAGCCAACCTAATTTCACAGGTAACCGTACCTGACAGGGTTAATCCCTTTCCTTTTCTTCTCTCTCCAACATGCTTCCAACAGCTTCTCTTTCACTGGCACTCACACTCATCAGATCATTTGGTAAAGTAAGCTCTGGGAACTAAAATAACTGATTTTTAAAGATACATCTGCCTTCAACTGACAGGGAGAGACATCTCTAAGGAAAAAGCTCAGGAAAACAAGTGTTTGTGCCTACTGTTAGCCTTTGAGAAGAAACTTCTGACTGAGAGTCACAGTTACAGGAAGCTTAACGCGACCATTAGAGTCCTGGACAAAGAATGCGACATTGACCAAAGTCCTAGGGGAAAAGTCAAGTATCCTTGTATGGGATACAAAATGTTTCATACACAGCAACCAGGCCTGAAAATTATTCATACAGAAATGTTTATTAAGAAGCTGAATTTAAAGCAGGGAAATGTCTGCAGTCAGAGTCTGTTGACCAGAACATTCCCCTAAGCTTATTGTTCATGACCTTCCTTCAGGCTCCAAACAGCAACAATAAGGAAGAAAAGTGGTGTTCGGATCCCCTTAAGCTTACATTTAAGAGGGTACTGTGAAATTTAGCTATTCCATTTTTCAGAGAGGGATACTCTCCTTTCCTACTGCTGAAACAGTCTTCTTTTCAAGAAAACACTTCTGACAGACTTCAGCGTTCTTCTACCACTTTCTACATATTTGCATGTCCTGCAGGTTGTCTGTTATTAGGCAGCAGCAGGATTGCAAATTCATGGGACTTGGAAATACCATAGAATGGTTTAGATTGGAAGAGACCTTAAAGCTCATCCAGTTCCAGCCCCCTGCCACAGGCAGGGACACCTTCACTAGAGCAGGTTGTTCCAAACCCCATCCAACCTGGCCTTGAACACTGCCAGGGATGGGGCAGCCGCAGCTTCTCTGGGCAACCTGTGCCAGCGCCTCAGCACCCTCACAGGGATGGATTTCTTCCTAATATCTAATCTAAATCTTCCCTCTTTCAGTTTAAAGCCATTTCCACTTGCCTTACCCCTATACGCCCTTATAAAAAGCCCCTTTCCAGCTTTCTTGTCGGCCCCTTTAGGCACTGGAAGCTGCTCTAAGCTCTCCCCAGAGCCTTCTCCAGGCTGAACAATCTCAACTTTCTCAAAAAATCGTTTTTTCTTGGGAGACAGATTATATTACCATTAGGTCACATAACTACTGACATTACTGAGTTTGATATGTTGCAAACAACTGTCCCAGAAGGAAGCAATGTGTTACTAGCAGTTTTTGAACTCCTTTTGACAAATACTCCCAATTGACCTATCTCAGTGTTTTGCAGTCCTCTTGATAATGCACTGAATAGGCACACTTATATGCAGGCTGACAGAGGACTGAAAAGAGGTGCTGAGTCAACAGTTTTAAATCTAATCCTGAGGTTAGAACCATCTATATTTAAAGAACTGCATTATGAGTGCATTCATCCTGTTAGCCATTAAAAAGAAGAAAAATGTATTTTCATTTACACAAAATCCTTTTAAAAAGATAAGTCCCCAGCAAAGCCACATACTGAAGACAGGAAAATTATTAGTTCAAAATGTATCCTCTCTTTAGATGACTTGCTTCATTTGCTTTTATGTCTTGCCTTCCAAAATTTAAACTATGAATCAAAAGACTGTCTTCCTTTCTGCCTTATGGAGGTACATAGCATTGGTGCTTATTAAGAATGGCTGAAGTGTACTCCTTAGAGATGCAGAATTATTTGCTAGATAACGAAAGATGCAGCAAATGAAAATAGTATGATAGTTTCAGTAAGAAATATGCTCATAGCAAACCGAAAACGTTACATTAAAATGAACATTTGCATACATACAAAATACTGTATTTTTCTGGAAAAGAAACTCGCATTATTTCTATTTCCTCGATATAACATTTCACAATTCATTACATCAAAACCAATCATGCTGAGAATCAATGTGAAATTTAGGAATAAAACCATACTACAGTTTACTGAAGTAAAACATATCTCCAACTTAAACACTTCACAGAAACATTAACAATCCTTAAAACTCTTTCCAAGACACGTTTCAGATAAATGGGGTGGCTTAGAATTAATTCTCTTCAATTTTCTTCTAGTATATGAACTTATCTCTAGTACAACAGAATGGCAAACCATCAGAGAAAATTAAGGGCGGCAATGAACAGCAATGGATGGGGTTTGCTTTCCTACTTCCCTACGACATTTTAAGGTACATGTTAGATGACTCGTCTCAAGGACTGACAATCACAAAAATCCACTAATGACTGGTTTATATTGCAACATGTACTTTTGGCAAGTATAGATACAAATTACAAAATGTCCAAGGATAAAACAACCCTATGCCAGAAGTCTGAGTATAAAGCCAAAATTCCCAAAATGTTAAGATGCACAATTGTCATCAAACAGGAAAATGTGCCAGTTTTAAAACTGTTGTCTGAAGTTCCATGCTTTTCTAAATCACTTATAAATAAGCATGTTTTCTATGTTTTCTCACCTTAAAAGACACATGTTGTTCCATATGACGAAGGAGCTGTGGTTTTTGGGCAGCGGTATAGTCACACACTGTACATTTAAACTGCTTTCCTGAAATGGGAATAGAAAATGGCATAACTTTTTTCTATTTAAGATCAGAAAATGACTGATTATATTTCCTCATACGAACAATACTCAAAGTCTGGCACTTACTCTGCAAAATTTTGGTTAAATAGAGCTAAAAGCGGGGAAAGGAAGAAAAAAGGCTTGAATGCCATCTTTAAATTATGAGCATTAAATACGCTAAATGCTTCTGGAATAATCACTCTGGAAAGAAGAAGAATTGTTATAGTGCAGCCTAAATGAAAGAAGGAAATCAATTATTTACAACAGGAGGCACAGTTATTTTGCTACCTGTAAAGCAGATTTGGAAATCCTTAACACATAGGTGCTTGTTTATGTTCACATGTTTTTAGCTACTTCTCTCCCAAGCACTGAATTGTTATGATTCAAATACATTTTCCTTTCAAGGCACTATCTCTCTCAAATAACTTTTTTTTCCTCATTTAAACCAATAGAATTTCCTTCCTTTTATCCTATGGGGTTCATACTCCCTTTCGTCATTATTTCATCCTTAAAACTCTATCAGCCTGCTACCTCCAGACAAATAACAAGATGCATTAAAAAGAGAGACTTCATTCATGCATATGAACTGCTCATAGCTGGTAAAATGTATTTGACTTAGGATGATAGAATAGTTAGGGTTGGAAAGGACATTAACACCATCCAGTTCCAACCCCCTTGCCACAGGCAGGGACACCTCACACTAAACCACACCACCCAAGGCTCTGTCCAACCTGGCCTTGAACACCGCCAGGGATGGAGCATTCACAACTTCCTTGGGCAGCCCATT
>WYDI02003262.1:0-34171 GCA_009867235.2 Psittacus erithacus
AGCCACAGCTTCTCTGGGCACCCTGTGCCAGCGCCTCAGCACCCTCACAGGGAAGAGCTTCTGCCTAAGAGCTCATTGCAGTCGCCTCTCTGTCAGGTTAAAGCCATTTCTCTTGTCCTTGTTGGCCCCTTCAGGCACTGGGCACAGGGCCTGGGTTCAGCCCTACCCTGCACCGCTGCATCCTCACCCAGCTCAACATGCCTCAGTTTCCCTGCCAGCAGTGTGAGGCAAACCAGCCCTTTGAGGTCCTTGAGGGGAGGCTCCGCAGAGCCCAGCTCCACTGGGGGTGATGAGATGGAATCCCCGGCACTTTCCTCCCCTCTGAGCCTCATCCAGCACAGAACTCAGGGCACAGCCTGTCCACATCTGCTGCCCACCACGGAACCTGAACTATCAGGCGCAGCGAGGCCACTTCACCCTTGCAAGCCAACCTGGTTTAAAATAGCCTCCAATCCCCACAGTACAAGTCAGAACCCCACTGAGTTACACTGCTTTACCCCAGCTGGGCATCACTTCCTCAGAGCTGAGGCTTTCAACCAAAATAAAGAGTAATGCTCTAATCCTTCCCCTTACAGCAGAACTACAGATTACAGCTCGTTTAGTGCAGTCCCACTTGCCATACAATTACACCCTGTGTGTATCTATTATTCCCATTACAGCCAAGTATTCGGGTTAATATCCTATTTTAATCAACTCAGAGGATTAAATGCCATGAAGGACCCAGGAGGATAGTCTTTTTCCAAGCAGACAGTGCAGGGATGCTGAGGAAGGGCATGTGAGTGCTGGGCTGGTCTGAGGGAGGAGGGATGGGGGTAAGAGGGGACAGGGCTTTCCCCTGCGCTGCTGCTAGAAGCAAGTTGAGTCGGTAGAGCCTGCAGTTAACAGACTACAAGGAAGAGACGAGTAAACAGGAAACTGTTTTGCAACCTCCTGTCACGAAAGCTTCGCCCTTTGGCTCTGAAGTGGATGCTGCCTGTCCTGCCTGTCCCAGCACCTCCCCAGGGATGTGCTGCTCATGCAGATGCTGCAGCAGCAAGCCTGGCACCCTAATGGTCAGATCCGCACCTCAGCTGGATGCTCACTGCAGAGGGGGTTTGCTCCCCAGCATCCCGCAGCAGGGTTTGAGGGAAAGGGTTGCTGCCCAGAGCTCCCCATGCAACCTCAGAGCTCCTGCATGTCCCAGTGACCCCCACAGACATTCACCTCCAAGGCAACTGGGATTCCAGCTTCTCCTCTGTGTGAAGTGGAAAAGCTGCTTTGATTTGATTCACTTTAACGGAGCGGCTCCAAACCTGCAGAAATCCAGGGAACAGCCAATGTTTCCCGATGGGCGTTCCCAAATCCTCACTGTTCTTTGCATGCCTGGGGAGGATTTAACACAAAGCCCCAGGGGAGCAAAAGAACATCAACAAGATGCCCCACGGTGCAAGCTTTTAACTCTCATTATGCTCCAGGGGAACTGAAGTCCCCAGGTCCTGGTTTTTGGAAGGATTCCCAGTCTTCTAGAAGTCACAGGAGCAGAATAAGCCAGGAAAGTACTTCCCAGCATGCTGGGAAGCTGAGCACATACCAAACACATCGGGGTTAGGTTAAGGGCTTGTTGCCTTATAACAAATACCTCTGTGTTCATGTCCCTCCTGTTCCCCTCATTGTAGTGCTGTTGGGCCCAACAAACTGTGCTTTTGCAGGTCCTGGAAAGCAAAGACATTTCCTTGTGATGGAGTATATTTGTATTTGCCAGGAATAGTGATGTCCTGGCACCAGGACCTTCACCGTCGTCAGTTCTCCTCCCTCTCTCTGTGTGAGCTGAGGTCATCCATCAGTGTCATGTAAATGGAGGACAAATTGACCTTCTCCTGTCGAGCAGAGGGCTGGCAGGAGTCAGGAACCTCCCATTGTTCTCAGGTTTGTTGGCAGACACCCCAATGGTGCTGGTTCCTCCTTCCTGCTCAGGGCTCTGCCACCGCCATCACCTCTGTCCATGCTCCCCGCAGCCATTGAATCCTGCAGCAGTATCTTCTGCTTGGAAGCTGCTCCAGAAGTTCCCTGAAGGCTCCTGTGGCACATGGGCACACTCAGCCCCCAACCACCACCTGCTGCCTGGTTTCACAGGTTGGACAGCCAGTTCTGGGGGCCAGAAATCCCAGCCATGGCCCTCTGTAATGCTGGGGCTTGCTGAAAGCAAGGCTATAAGGAGGCTTCAGGGACGGTAAGGGAACAGGCAGAGCCTGCAGGAGATGCACTGGCAGCCTCCATGAACTAAGAAGCTTGGATCTACTTGCCATTGGCTGCAGATGGAATTGCCCGTTCCCTCCCCAAATTCCACCAAAAGCAATTATTTCCCCCCAGATTATCTACTGCTATAAAAGGCAGAAGGAGGTCAAACAGCATGAAGAAAGGAGATGGCCAAGAAGGGGCTGACGTTTCCTAAAGGACTGATGCACAGAGCTCTCCAGCATCCCCAGGGCAAAGGAGGCTTCCCTATGTGCCCCTGGCCAGAATTACAGCCATGCCCCGGGTATGGTCACTGTGACCCTCTGTGCAGATGAATGTCCCACAGTGATACCATCAGCAGCTCTGTATGCTCACAGCAGGATCCTGGATGGAGAACTTGGATGGGGCTAAGAGCAGCTGCAGAGTAACACGTGTGCTGAGGCTGAGTCCTGCAGAGCCAAAGCACAGGCACGTCCTTGGAAGCTGGCAGCTGGCCTGAAGAGGTGGGAAAGCAGCAGGAGACTGTGTCCCCCTGGAGCTTGGTCACCCCATTCTCCCCTCATCAACACTCCAGCAGGACGGGGGCTGTAGCATCAGCGGGGAGGCTGGTTACAGCTGAGGTTGCAGCTCCAAAACGGGCCCGTTGCCAAAAGTGATTGTTTACTTGCCTGAAGGTGGCAGTTTGTGTGACCAAGTCTATTGATCTGCTCTAACTTCACCCTTTCGATCTGGACGTCAAAGGCTGCACCTTTGGCAGTCCAGCAAGAGAAGCGAGCTGTGCTGGAGGGTGGGATTCCTGTCTGGAGATGACGTCTGACATAGCAGGGATTCACGGGCATTAGAGATGCAGGTGTCTCTCCATGGACTCCAACAGGAACCCCCCAGATCCTTCTTTTCCTAACTGACCTCTCTTTGTCAGTGTGCATTTTAATACAGACCTGGGGAGGTACAGCAGTGAAAGCAAGTCACACATTGGCCCCAAAGAAGCTGAAGGGATCTCACAAGGGTGACAAACCATTGGCAAACCTTCCTGTGGTCCAGGAGGACAATCCAGCTTGGAGCCTGGATGCCCTTGGAGTTGCTGCACAAAGCCCCCTATGGGGTTGGGAAAGACATTTAGGGTGTATCTCAGGCTCCCCACTTGAGCACCAGGTTGCTCAGAAAGGCTCCAGCTCTCACATAATCCCATACAGAGCCATTATCATCAGTCCTGTGCCAGGGCAGACATGACAGAAAAGTGCCCCGGTGTTCAAAGAGGACCATTAAGCAAACGCAAACTCCAGGCACCAGCCCAGGGGAGCAAAGCTCTCTCATGGGAAGCCCAATTACACACAGTAAAATAATGTTCTGCTGGAGTGACCTGTGTGCAACGTTTCCTGTGCAGTGATAGCAATAGGGGGCTCTAATTCAAGTTAATGACCCAGTAGATGCCTTTGTCAGCCATTGAAGAAGACAAGGTGGTGAGCAGAGCCCTGATGCTTCATGCTTATGGTGCTGAATGACTGTGTGAAGCAGTGAGGTCTCCTCATTTTGCCTTAGAACCCTTAGCAGGCAGTTATTTGCTTCTAAAGCTGTTTCTCACAAGGCTGAGCCATTAGCAATCACTCATTGTGCATTCCTAGAGACTCCACGTTTGGATTTCCTCCCTTTCTGGCAGCCTGGGCTGGCACCACCAGTTGTACCCTCAGGTCTGGCCAGCCACAGCCATTGAAGATGGCTTTAAAAAGGGAATTTATCAGAAATAGGGGAACTGTGGGACTCTGGGGTACAGCAAAGGATGGGCTGCAGAGGGATGGGCTGGTGCTGACCAAGGCTTGGAGCTGTGGGAAGCCAAGCAAAGGATGAAGCGCAGCTTCAGGTATGTTTGTCCCCCTGAATCAGCTCCTGTGGGTCTGTGAGGCTTCAGAAAACAGCCCAGCTCTATCACCATGAGGGTGCCCGCCTTGGTCGAGGGTCTCATTATCCACAGAGCATCCCCAGAGCATCCCCTCACTGCAGACAGCCCAAATCCATAGCCTGGAAGGTGTCCCTGCCCATGGCAGGGGTTGGAACTGGATGAGCTTTAAGGTCCCTTCCAACACAAACCAGTCTGCCTCTGTTTCTGTTTCTGTTTGGACTCCATGACTCTTGCGGTACTGCCTCCCCCCTCGATCCCCAGCCTTAACCACCAGCAGAGACTAGCTTTGGGAGGGGGTGTGAGGGAATTCCACTCATTCGCAGTTCTTTTCATGCTCCATGTCTGGAATAACGCGGCCCCACATGCAGAACAGGCTGCTTCCCTCTCCTCCAGAGCCTGAAGCCATCCCTGCAGGGGGGGACATGGCTGGAGCCCAGCACCACATCTGCACAAACAGCACTCGGGGATGGATCCATCATCAGGAGGTTCATTTGAAGGGGCTCAAGCCATTCACTAAAATAACATCCCTACCCTGTGTTTTAACCTCTTGAAAAACACAGCCCAGGCCCTTTTCCAGACAGCGGGAGGGGGAAATTGCAGGTTTGGGCCTTTTTCTGTGGTTCAGAGGAGGTTATTTTCTCTCAGGCTGCATTTGCCAGGCCAGCACTTCCTGAGAGAGCTGCTGGTGTGGGAGCTTCCAGCATTAGCTCAGCCCTTGGTAACCTGGAGCCCCTGGGTCAGTGGATGAGACACTTGTGGAATGAGTCTGTGCATCCCATCCTCACTGTGGAGAGTGCAGGAACCTTGTTCTGAGTGGATCTGGGCCTTGCTGGTGGGGAGCAAAGCTTGAAAACAAGGAGGGAACAAAGGAAAGACATAAAGTGACCCAGAACAAGTGACTTCAGATTTAAAACAGGGCCTGCAGCTCTAATCTCTGCATGGCTGGGGCTGGCACTAATGCTTCTGAGCTGACGTCTAGGCAGGCCGGTCTGGGTCCGTCTGATGTAGCCCTGTGCAGCATCCAGGGTTGGGTCCTTGATGGGCTCTGGTCAGCTATGCTGGATGCCATCAGGAGCTGGATGCTGGAGTTCAGGCGCTAGATTGTGAACACCAGCATCTGCAATTCATGCATCCTCATGGATTTCATAGGTTCTTTTTGTTGTGAGGAGAGCAGAAGCACCCTGAGTTTCCTCTGTGCCCATCACCAGCAGTGGTACTCCAATGGGAAGGTCAGTGTCTATGGAGACTGTCAGTACTATGGGGTGGGTGTCAAGCACTCAGAGAGGGGTGGGAAGCAGCTTCCTGACCCATGGCAGCTCAAAGCCTTGCACATATCAAGGTCAGACCTTCAGCAAGGAGGATGCAATGGGGGAGGATGACAATGGGATGCGATGCTCCAGACCTGCAGTGCTCCCATCGCATTTCCTGGCCCCCAGGCAGCCTGCCAGCCCGCTGCAGCCAAACTGAGCTGCAGGAGAGGCAAAGCAGAGCTCAATTTGTACATTCAACACAACATCACAGAGAGGGAACCGGCTCCCCAGGGCGATCTGGCAGGAGCTGCTGCATTCCCCTTCGCTCTGCAGCCTGGAGCCACCCCGAGCTGCACACACACACATTAGAACTGGTGCTTTGGAGCTGTGTGGATGCCCGCAGAACTATCTGGCAGAGGTATTTTAGAACCTGCAGCCACCAGGCAAATGCATGATGTGCTGCCCGGCTTGGGCAGCTTCTATTGGTAAGAATAGAGCCAATGGCTCTTTGTCTGAGCTGCAGCAGATACAGGAGATAGGCCAGGTTGGACAGGGATTGGAGCAACCTGGTCTAGTGGAAGGTGTCCCTGTCCGTGGCAGGGGGTTAGAGCTGGATGAGCTTTAAGATCCCTTCAACACAAACCAGGCTGGAATTCTGTGAACATGCAGCTCCTGCAAAATGAAGGTATTTGTGAATCCTCTCTCACTCCCTGTTTACCAGAGACCCGTTGGACTCTGGTTTAACTCAAGTAAGAGCAACATGTTCCAGGTAAGAGCATCCTGAGTCTCTCCCTGGTGTTGGGTGTGATTTTCTATTCCCGGATGGTACCACAGGCAGGAGCTGGAGCAGACTGTGCTCTCTCTGAGCCCAGGGTAGTGTTTGCCTTGTTTTTGCACTGCTCCATACTCCTCCTCACCACGAGTGTCCCAAGGGTGCAGCTGAAAATGTTTCCATCCCCACCAGTGGCATTTCAGCCATGGCGTCAAGCTGGGAACCTCCTGAGCAGCAAAACAGCTGAATAAAACCCCAAGCTGTTAACATGAACCCAAGAGCCTGATCCCAGCCCTATTGACACAAATATTCCCTGAGCAAACACTTTTCACCACTTCTCCCCACCGATCTCTCTGCTGTTCTGAGGTTTCCTGCCCCAAAATAGGCCCTGCTAAGGGGCGGTAGCTGACTGCGCTGGGCAGGCAGGATGGGAACAACACACAGATCTTCTTCTAAGCTGAGAAACATCACTGAGATGAACTCAGGGGAAAGCAGATGCTCAGACAGCTCTTAAATTGCTCTTGAAGTGGTTATCAGCAGATCACTGCTGGAGCAGGGAAATACAATGAGTGGCACTGCAGGAGCTGCTCTGCAAGGCGGCTGTAGTCGATATTCCCATTAGTGCTCTGCTGATGGGAGAGAGCACCCATGCGAAACACATGGGTGACCTTCATGTTGTCCCAGATTGTCCTGGCTTTCCAGCCCCCAAAGCCCTCATCGTCATCTGTAAGCACTGACCTGTGTGTGACAGTGAGGGTGTCCCCTCCACTTAGCGTCCTCTGCATGGATTTAAGCCTTATATTTACATGGCTGTCCTGGTTTTGGCAGTGGCTCTGAACTGGGAGGTTCAAGAGCACAAGTTCAAAAGAGTGTGAGTCTCTGCACACAAAGATGTGTGTCAGACAGGGATGTGATTGCAGGAGCCTGGGTCGTGAGAGACCTGACATCGGGGTAAGTAGCTCTCCTCCTGATGCCAGGACTGGAACACCCTGCCTGTTTTGGGATGACAGGTTAAGAAAGATGTTGATGAGCTGGAGGGAGTCCAGAGGAGAAGCATGAATAATAAGATGAGGTTCAGTAACCACAGCTTATTAGGAAATGTTAAGAAGCAGGGTTGGTTTAGTCTGAGGTGTAGAAGATGTGCAAACAGGCCATCATCAGGCAAAGTTTAATTGTAAAATACCATTTGAATACGAAATGTTTATCTGTTGTACTTGAAGGTCACTGGAGAAAGGATCAGAATAAAAGCAAATTCACTGTAGGGAAGGTTTGGGTTGGACATTACTAAAAGCTTTCTCTCAGCTACAGTGGTAACGTGCAGCACCAGTGAGGCAAGTCTCTAGGGAGGACTGGTATCTCCTCCCTGGAAGATTTAAGGTTAGATAAACATCCACCAGAGATGATCGCCTTGGATCCTGTGTTTATGAGCTGAGAGAGGGAGGATTAATACATCCATCCACTCCCACTGCCTGGGCAGAACCCTGAAATGATGAACTATAAAACTAGGGACCAGATCTTTTTGTCCCAGGGCAAGAAGCATCACCAGTATTTCAACAGGGGATGTCACTGAATCCAGCCTGGAATAAATGTCCTGCCAAGTGTTAAGTCCTGACAGAGGAGAAGCAATAGGTCCAGCAGTTTAAATGCAAATGCTTTCCCACCAGACCAAGCGCTGATGTGTGCACACAGGGATGTTCTCTGCCAGCAGCCACCACGCTGCTGGTTTAGGCCACTCTGGTACCCTGCAAGTGGGACCTAGGTGGGGCTGCTGCTCCCACATTTCCACCTCAGCCTTATCTCTGATCTTGTTGGTTTACATTACCTCCTCTTCCTCTTCTCTGCCAGCACCTATCTGCACACTCCCCTGCTGCTGCTGCATAGGAGGTCCTCTCCTCAGCTCACACCTCTGCCTTATCTGAAGTGGCCTTATCTGAACTGGCATCTCTTTTGGCTTCCTGAAGGAAATGAGCTGGGGGGAGGCATATGCACAGCACCTAAATTTAAACACCTTGCCATACAAGAGAGGGAGGAGGACTCTAGCACACAACTGTAAGCATCCAAATGATGCTTTTGATGCCTGAGAAGCTATGGCTCACCATAGGCCCACCAAAACAGGCCATCTGAAGGTACCCATCTATGGCCAGCTCTATCTTTTTGCCCTTCACCTGCCACAACATGACTGTAAGAGCCTTGATGTGAGTTTTAACATCGAAGATACAGTGACAGGCTTGTTTCCCTTCCCTTGCCTTTCCTCCTGGCAATCCCTGACGTATTTACCAGGCTTTTCCCTACATGCAGGGTACTGCCTGCCCTCACCTACCTGCATAGCTGGCAAGATGTAATCCAGCAAAGCTGTGATTTTTGTTTTGTGCCATTTTACATCTGATCCGCACCAAAATCCGGGTTTGTTTTTTATTTTCTTTTGAAGACTAGAATCAAACAAAATAAAAAATCAAGCCATCATTTAAATGATGGGTGGCCGGGAGCTCAGCGTCGCTGATTTACAGGGATTTAGCTCCAACCTTAAAGCCTGGAGGGGAAGCTGCAATTTTCTGATTAATTCTTCCACAAACAGGGGTAAAAACCATTCCAGCCTTGCCCCTGCTCCTGCTAAAGGAGAGGAAGGGTTGAGACAGGAGAGGCTGGACTGCGGGGCTGGGCCACTCATGGTGATGCTGATACTGGAACCTTTCCACCCATCACCTGCCATGTCTCTTCTCCAGGCATCTGCTCCTGCCCATGTCGCTCCAGGTTGTACCACCATCATCTAATATCACTTCCTTCTCATAAACATGAACTGAGCACTGAACACATTCTGTAATCAAATCAAACCTGAATGATGTTAAAGAAAAACTGGAAAGCACTTTAATAATGAATAAACCAAGGGGGATTAAGAGCCCTGCCCAATCTAGAAATGACCCATGTGCAGACTGAAAATGCAAGCTATTACATTAGATAACAAGATCAGGGGATGATTTATGGGGCAGGAATGGACAGAGAATGTGTTCAACTCCATGTCCTGCCTTTGGCAGTGCCTGGCAGAGAGATTTCAGACCAAGGAGGAAGAGACTCCTGGTCTGGTTTGCATTAGCCCTGCTCCAGGAGAATTTCTCATTGCTCATGAGTGATGCCCAATACGCTGCAGCATTGTGGTTTCTGTCTCTTATCATCTTCAATCTTATCTACACTCATTTTGAAGGGAGGACTTCCTTAAAGGGAGCTTTCTATAAAAAAGCACATGGTTTTAGGATGATGGCAGTGCTCCCATCAGCTTCCTTAATTCTTTCCTCTTTAGCTTTGACTATCCTGATCTCACCCTCTTCATTGTAAAACTCCCTTTATGCCTTTCACAGTGTTACTGAATGGCTTTGGGCAGACTTTAATCTCATCTGCCTGTCCTGAGAAGTGGCCAGGACTGAACCTGGAGCACTGCCCCATTCCATAAAGGGATGTTATATATTTTCTATGAGTTTTTACGCCCTTACCCAGTGCAATCTGCTGCCTGTGCCACCTCTGCCTGCTAAGCGAGCACTTCTTCACCTCCTCATCATTACACAGGGGCTGCTCTTTTGTGTCTGTCTCCTGAGTCACTAAGGGCTCATTTAAAACCCACCAAGGTGTATGAAAAGCTCAAGTGACATTTTCTAATGGGCATTGCTTTTCAGTGCTTGCCATTTCTTTTAACCCACTGACAGGCTCTTCACTGGAGTCCCTTCCCCTGCTCCCATTGCAGGATCATCAGCCCGATATTATGTTCTATTCCCTGCAAACTTCATCCACTTGACTCTTTGCTCTTTTCCCCTTGCATCATTAACAGAAGTCCTTCATCCCAATATGGACTCTTGGGGATGTCCTATTATTACATTATTTATACACTGAGAATGAACTCTTGATTCCGTTTCTTCCTTTCTCTGTCTTAATAAGCTTTTAATACACTGTGGAAGTTAAACAGCCCCTCTTTGGCTATTGAGCTTCCTTAAAAGCCTCTTTGATGGTCTTTATCAAAAAGACCTTAGGAAAAATGTAGTAACTGTTCTTCATTATCCACTGCTTTGTTGACTTACTATAAGACAGAAGGATTTTCCCCCTCTGTATTAGAAGCACACAGGCACTTTGTAATTCTGCCTTTAATTATTATTTCAGTTTACTTGCTATGTCCAGAAGCAGTTACAGGTTTTAAATGGATCTTTGCAAATAGGCTGAAAAATGCAGGTTTGGGGTTCATTAAGATTAGTGGCAAATTCATCAGAAAGTACAGGAAATAGTGCTGAAAGCCCCTGGTTTTGGCATCTGAAAAATGTGTTTCCTTCTGGTTTTACACAAAATATGCTAATTTCCCCTTTTCAAATGCTATTTCAAGATTAAGGCAATTTTAATCTCTTTCTCCACATTGTATTAATAGGTTTCTAGGTATGATTTTCAATAGCAACCAGCTAAAACCAGAGAGGAAAAGATGTCTTGTTTCAGCCCACTATTATTCCACAATGAAAGCATTTGGGGTTGTCCTCCAGACCTTCCCCTCTTCCCCTGCAAGGAGAAAACAGGTTGGTTTTACCCTCCTACAGCTCAGAGATGAGAACCAGGGTCTATCCTCCAGGCCTCCAAGGAGCAAAAGAGCAGTTCCTTCACTCCTCCAGGTGGAACAAGTGGGAGTAGAGAGATGGAGATACAAAGAGTACCAAGGGAGACATCCTTACCCAGAGAGGTTGGTCTGCTCCTAGATTCTCATCATGCCATGGGAAAGGATGCACTACCTCATTGCCTTGTCCCTGCACCTATGGGATGTCTCTGAAAAGTTGTTCCCTTCAGAAACGTGCTGGTTTCTGCTCATGCAAGGGCATCTCTAACTGAAACAGTGAGGTGGGTTTGAGATGGTGAAGTTTTGTCCAGGATTAAGGGTGGTGTCCACTTATTCTCTACTTCAAAAAGGTGTGAAATGCTCTGGAGGGGTGCAGCAGGTCCCTGCCAGAGATATTTTGAATGAAACCTGTAAATCCTGGCTGGGCTTATGGTGCACATCCAAGGGAAATCACTTTTCATGGGATGGGACCACAGAGCTCCTTCTCTTTCCTTGCATCCAACTCAAATGGGTGTGCTCATATGAAGATGGGTCAGCAGAAAGCCATCATGGTGGAGCAGAGGGCCAAACCCACACCTTCTCCTTTGTTTCTAGGTCCTGCTGTGCGAGGCCAACTCTCCAGGCAGCTCTCCAGGCACTGCAGCCTTCCAGGTAAAAGCACCACAGGGGATGTCCTAGGGGAAGGCAGGGATGGGTGAGAGTGATGGTGAAGGTGGGTTCAGGTCTGTCCGGACAAGGAGACATCTAGAGGATTTGAGATTCATCATTTGCTTTGTGCTAGTCATGACTCCTAGGTGGAATCATGAGACCAGACTGCTTGGTCTCACTGGCCGCGACAGCCTCCTCTGTGGCTTCAGTCCCTTCACTGCACCCATAGGACATCATCTAAGCTGTTGTGTTTGTCAGACAAACTGGGTTTGAGGCCAGAAGTGGGGCTGCAGCAACACATTCCTGTGGGGACTGTGAAGTCTCCCCAAATCCTGAGGTTTAATCCCTTCAAAAGGTCATCAGGGGTGAAGAGGAGGCATGAAGGAGGGACAGCCACCTCTCATATGAGCCTCTAATATGTGAGCAGGGACATTTAATAAGAGGTTCCATTAATAAATGGTTGGTGTTCAGAGCTACACAGGGAGGGTTTATTCTGCACGTTCCTCAGCTTTCGGGAAAGGCCATGGTCCAGAACCACAAATAGTCATTGCCCAAAGGACTTAGCATTCCAAAAAGGAAGCAAAAAGGGAAAACTGCAGCTGCAACATTGAAGGGAGCTTCCAAGGGCTGGATTAGACTCTGGCAGAGTTTCTAATGAACGATAGCTGGGCCTCAACTCAAACTCTCTTTGAGTAGGAAAAGGTGCAAAAAGTGGGAGAGAGGTGCAGAGGGAGGCAGACTTTGCAGGCTGTATGGGTTTAGCTCTCTGCGAATTGCTTCACCTCCCTATGGCTCACTGCTGGAAAGAGATACTCATGCTGCTGCTGACAGCTCTGGCTGGGGAAGGGGTATTCATTTGCACATATGTGCTGGACCCCTGACAAAGATTGGGGGCTCAGCTGGACGCAAAGGTCTACTTCATGCATCTCTGTGTACTGGGACAGGCTTCAGCTCATATAATTGAGGCAGCTGCAGCGATTTTGGCAGACCTCAGCTCCATAAACTGACACCACAAGAGAAGGGGATCCATGAAGTCTGGTGTGAGTCTCCAGGAGGAAGAGGCTCACCAGGAGCTCTGCACGCAGAGTACACCAGGGCACGTTGCTGTGCTGCCTGACCCCAAAGGACTCACAGATCTGGGCCAAACTGGACACAATTTATGCAAACTAGGACAAGACTTTGTGGAAGGAGGAATAATAAGAGGCCCTGTGCCCCTTTCTTTTCACTCAGAAGCTTAGACTCGCTTGGATGGAGGGAATGTGGGTCCATGCTACCTGTACAGACACCTCCTGCTCTGTACGGACAGGCAGTGCCTTTCCTGTGTAGCCTTCATGCTGTGGGGAGTTTAAACCCTTTGCTTTTCTTAACCAAAAGCAAAATCAACTCTTTCCTTCGGTATTGAGGGTTAAAAATGATAATAGTTTGGTTTGGCATGACAGAAGGATTGCAGCTTGCTCTTTCTCCTAAGTACATTAAGAGCTGCAATGATTCCCAGCTTTCCCTCTGCCTTCCTGACCCTCCCAGCTTGGTCAGCAAACTGAGCAGTGTGCAGCCCTGCCTGCGATCTCCCTGCGAGGTCACTGCTTTGTGGATTTTCTGCTTGGCAAAAATATCCCAATAGGAAGCGAGTGCAGTCACATCCCCATGGAAAATGCTGATGGAACTGCTTTCCGAGCGCGACTCCTGGAAAAGAGAGAGAAAAGCAGATTCCTGTGTAAAGAAAGGCAGCTGGAGCCCTTCTTGTGCAGCAGGCGCTGCCAAGGAGCCATCACTGGGAACGGCATGTTCATACCTACAGTCCTCTTGGAAACTGTGACCTAGGGAATGCCTTCCCCACCTCTCATCATTGACTCTCATACAAGTGCTGCCTCAATGCTTCTGAAGGAACCTTCCACTGGGCAGGAATTTGTGGTGTTGTTACCAAGTGGTGAGCCCAAAGAACGGGAAGCACTGGGGAGAGGAGCTGTCTTCCATACCACAGGGCAAAGCACGGCTCAGTTCTAGCAGAAAGCAGGTCAGACAAGCTCAGCAGTTTTCCCCAGAGGCAGCAAGGAGCTTGGATAGGTGGAGATGTTGGGCCAAGACAACGCTGTCCTTTCCATCTCCTCATTTCTGGAATGGACTTTGTAGGCTTATGGCTGAAGCTGTGCCTTGAGGGGGAAGAACAGCTCTGGGAAGAGGCAGCCTGTATGGCTCCAGAAGGCAGGGTGTCAAGTTTTAGTCCCTCTCAACCCTGTCCAGGTCTTGGTGCCTCCTGAGCTCTGTTTCCTTGCCTGTGAGGCGGGGGATGCAGTGACCCCCTTACTATGGGATGGACAGACCCAAGGCTTTTGATACCAGGAGATGACCCTGCTCTGGGGTCCTCGGTCCTCACATGGTGTCAGTGAAACCAGGGGGGAGTTCTGTTTTCTTTGCTAGAGCCGTTTCCCTCCTTGTTGAAGGAGACTCCATGGTTCTTCACTAAGAGCCTCTCATGATCCAGTCCTGCCAGATGGACAGGCCAGGATCTGAATCTCCTTAAGCCCTGCTCTGGCTGACTCCAATGGAGAGTTCATTTCCTGGCTTTCCTCCCCATCCTTTCTCCTCTCCCCTCCCCTCCTCTCCATTCTTGTTTTGCCCATCGCTGAAGAAGGATTTAACCCAGAATTAAGACCAAGAGCACAAATGAATTGCAGTGTCCTGAGGGAAAAGAACTACGATGACTTTAACTGCCATTTCATGGTTTCAAGGCCATCACTTTCAACCAAACCACCAACTGGACATGATATACAACCTGCCTATACATTGCACATATGGCACTGATTAAAGAACAAGATGAGCTAATGGTGTTGAAGTCATTGCTGTGAACACATGTAATCCCTCATGCGCCTGGGGCACTCTGCAGCACAAAAGCTCCAAAGACACTGTTGTATGGTATCATTATGGGATTGGGTTTTAATCTCTCATGAGGTGTGAGTTCAGTCCTGCTTCTGCACCCTTGTGGGACCGTGGGCATTAAGAGCATTCGGTTCTCCCCACCGCCAGTGGGTCAGGTCTTGGATGCTGCTCTCTTGCAGTAATTCCTCATCCAGGCTGACCCAGCTGGGAATTTCATCCATGGAGGTGTTATGGCACCTCTTGCTGGGCAGCAGGTCTGGGTGTGAGCAGTGTCCAGAGTGACTTCGGACATGGGAGCAAGCCTGCAGGTCAGGAGGAGGATCCCTTGAAGGACACGGAGCCAGACGCAGGGCCATGGGGTGGAGGTTTGCTGGTTGTCCTCCGTGCTGTCCCCTTGCAAACTAACACTCAACCTACTTGGGAAGGAAAGGCGGGGTTTGCTGCTTCACCCTTGCTCCCAGCAATGAGAAAACCTATTTCCATGATGTCCTTCAACATCAACTCAAGTGAGTGATTCACAAACTTCATTTATTTAACCAAAGGGGAGACTGAGAGAGTGAAACTGTGAGTAGAACTGGGAAGAAAAACTGGGACGAAACAGTTACCATAGATTTAACCTTTACTGTATCCTGGAACTGAGTTTTGCTCGGATTTAGAAGGAAATCGGGTTTGAGCGGTTTATATCATGGCAAGATACCTTTTGAGTTGGTCTTTGTCAGATGCATCACTACAAAGGAAAGTTTAAGAGCTCAAGAAGTCCTGCTGGCCTGGATTTTGATTTTAGCCTCTTCCTTTGCAGAGGAGGATGAAACTCTTTGTGTTTCTTCCAGCCTGGTCCAAATCCAGGCTTCTGATCCCGAAAGGCCCCTGCAAAAATGGAAACTCCAGCCATTCCCAGCTGGAATTTTGAACCAAATGGGGATTAATGCAGTTCTTCTGGTGGAGGACTTTGAGAGCACAGACCTCTGCCCCTGGGCTGCACAATGTCCCCATGCAGAGCCCCAGGGATTGACCCGAAACTGCATAGGACGAAATAAGGTGCTGGAACATGCTGCTAGAAAGATTCCCCCAAAGGTGTGCAAGGAAATACCCCTCACCCTCAGCTGGATCCTCCTCCTCCTCCCAATCCTATTAGCATTAGAGAGGGATCAAGCTATAAGAGGAAAAGCCCATCTTTAGCAGCAGAGCTGACAGCTTGCCTTTTAAATCTTTCATAAGCACTGGCTTGCACAGCCGCCCTCATCTGCTGCACGGCAGCACGCGGAGGCAGTAAGCCAGTGGCTTGGCCTGTGCTGAAAGGCTGCTGAATGATGGGATGTTTGGAAGGTACCTGGGGAACCTCAGCCATTCAAATGAAGCCTCGGAGCTGCAGTTCTTATTCCATCAAAACCTCTTTCCTCCCCTACTTGTGTGCCAGGACCTTGATTTAAAACCATGTTCCCTTGTCCCATATGGAGGTGATGGCTGCTGTTCCTTGTGCCCTGTGTTCAAGGGCATCTGTGACCACAGGAGAGAGGGGACAGGTCTGATGGGCGGCTGAGTTCTGCCTTGTTCACCCCAGCTAACAAGGGTTTGCAAGGGCCCCATGGCATTGATTTGTCTCAGTTTTCCTTCTCCAGACCTCAATTAGGGACTGCACAGTCCCTCTGCAAAAATAGCTGCTCTGGGCATGAATTAGAGCCCTTTATAGCTGCGCTGACTGACAGTGACCACAGAGGCTCTGCCAGAGCTTATTGGTATAGGAAGTAGAAGACCCTGTTTACAGCTTAGGGAAGAGCTCTCAGAAATCACAGCTGATGATGGCGGCAATAGGTATGGAGCGTGCTGGGATTCTGCTGCCCTCTCTGGATGCAGCTTCTGGATGTGGCCCATGAGTGCTGGATCCTGGAGGTCAGGGAGTCTGCAGGGAGGGCAGTCCCCTCATGTCTTGGCTTCTGGTCACCACAGGCCATAGAAAGCTGCTCATTCACTGGTCCTTTGGAGGCTGGGGCACCCAGTTCCACCCCTTGCTTGCCATGGTGAGGTGGAGAACGTTTGGGTTGTGTGTTGCATCAGGGTGACCTTGGCCAAATGCTTCTCCCTCTGCAGGAGCAGAAGTGGCTGCATTGCTCGTTGTGCATGAAGGGGTTTACCCAGCACTTGTCCATGGAGAAACCGCCACTTTGCTGCTGGGTGAGTGGTCAAGCAGTGATCCAGCTTTTGGAAAGGGCTTTGTTCCCAAAGCAGCCCATGAAGTCACCCTCTCAGAGAGGTGAAAAGCCAATGTTCTGGTCTAAATCTTGTCATCAGCTGTTTGACAGCCTGTGGGTTTGGGAGATACCTGTCCAGAAGATGAACAGCAGCTCTGGGAGGTGCTTTAGCCTCTGTGGAGTGTGGCCACCACACACCACCCTGGCCCCTTCTCACACTCGCTGTGCATCACTTGCCTTCTAAGATTTAATTCTTTGGGTTTTGGTTGTTTTAGGTAGCTCCTGGCTCAGCCTGCCTATTGCCCAGCCTTTGGAACCAGAGCACAGCCCCAAAAAGCACATGTCTTCATCTGAGCCCATCCTGGATCTCAAGGCAGACATAGCAGAAGCACTTCCAGGTGAGAAACAAGCTGTCCCAGCTGCCCCCAGTCACACCAGTGCCAGGCAAGGTGGGCCCCCCAGGTCACCCCTCTCCCCACATGTACCTGTGCTGTTGCTTTCTTGCTGTTTATTTGCTAAGTTATAAGTTTAAACCCAGGATGGCAAGTGATCACTGATGTCCCATTCGCACATGAGCACCCTTGGCCTCCTCCTGAGAAACCCCAAGACAACCTCTGCTGTTCCTGAGCACTGGAGAAAGCAAAACTGCCTATTTGTTGGAATTCCTTAAGGAGAGACATGAGGATGCAAATCCCCAAGAGGGGACCTGCTGCTTTGCTGCATTCACCTGCCTTTCATTTGCTCCTTTAGAGGAACCCGGTGAAGCAGAAACTCAACCCCGCAGGCATTCATTTCTGGGGCTTCTAACCATATAAGACTTAATGTCCTTTCCTGTTACAGCCAATGACCAGAAGAGGCCAAGAATCAATTTTCTCCCCCAGATATCAATGCCAAACAGGTTCTGTGCCTCATTTTTTCATCCGCACATTTTATTTCCTATATAATCTTCCCAAAGCTGTGGATGCAGGCAGAATGCCATCATCTTACCTTAGAGATATGCCCAGTGATGGCCTTCTGTGGCTGGGGACAAATTTATCCTGGATAAAAATGAATGGCTTGAGAAGAGCCACAGAGCCTGCCAGTGACTGCCAGAAGCAAATTCACCCTCTTTTAAGTATATGCTGAAGCATCTTTATGGTTACTAGAAAAGGACAATAAGTATTTCCAAGCCAGGATGCAGCTGAAGCTGGGCAGGAGCTGCTCCTCTTGCCAGAGCAGTATCTCCTGACAAGGGTTTGCCATACACAATATTGATCACTATCTCCTACCAAGAAATAGGCAGGTCTTACCCAAATTGATGGGCTCCACAAGAAATGCCTGGTGAGAGCTGCTTCTGCCTCACATAGCACTGCAATATCTCCCCTAGGCCAGATGTTGTGCTGATGTAAGTCAGCACGGCTCCTTTGGCTTCAGTTCCTGCAGCTTACGACATCTGAGGGCCTGGCTCTGCGTTGTCACCGGGATTTGACCTCTCATTCTGCTTTGCCAAAATGAAATGTGTTATAATTCCCGTCCCTGCCATAAAGCTGGAGTCATTGCACTTGGAAAGCACATCCAAATGGAGCAGTCATGCAGAGTCTTGGTCCAATGAAGCTGCTATCCATCACGTGCATGTTCACCACCCCTCAGCTGGACGTACTTTAGGAGGCATCTCACAGGTCCTCCGAAAAGACTCCTCCAGCAGGTCACAGAAAGGGCTTTGCAAGGACCTGGGACATCCCAGCCTCAGGGGAAAACAAAACCTCTGCTTACCTGTGCCGGAGAGGGCAGTGAGAGCTGGGAGACCCTTGGAGGGGGGGAATCTGCTGCTTCTTGTCCCACCTCCCCTGGGAGTTCAGCCACAACTGAAGCAGATCAGTGCAGATGCTAAATTAACCAGTGACATTATCACTTGGGCAAATATCCACCACTGATGAATAAGGGGAAAAGAACTGCAGAGATCCACACTGAGCAGGAAACATAGTTTAAAGCTGACAGCAGAGCTCATATCCTTCCAAAACAGCAACAAAATAGATGCATTTGGGAAACATCCACAGTTTCCCAGTGATGGATTTGAGTTGCAGCAATAGCTGTGTGATGAAGGAGGTCAGAGAGCAGGCAGTGACAGCCCCAGGCTCCAGCAAGCACACTCCTCTTCCTCAGCAGGCAGGGACAGCTCGCCTTGCTGGGGCAGTGCCAGCTCCTGCCAGGCCTGGGCTGGAGAGGAAATAAGGAGGAAGTCAGAGATTAAACCCATGACGGGAGGAACTCGGAACAGCAATTAGCCTGCTGATGGATATCGTGTCACTGATCACCGAGGGGTTTAGAGAGTGGCGAGCGCTGATTTAGATCACGGCAGGGGCTCCGGCCAGGAATTAACTGCAGAAACACCATCTCCAAATGGCGCTGACAGAAGTCATGTATAACAAACTGTGGCTTGAGTTAGATACCCATCTGTCACTCCTGAGTGACAGGCACACTGATCTGCATGCAAAAGAGGTCTGGATTACACAGCATTCATATGCACAGTCCTGCAGAGCTCTGAGTTGCTGCACTGCTCCCTGCACAAGTTAGCAGGATGGATTCATCTCCACGTTACGCCTATTCCTGCAGTGTGTGAAATATATTCACAAGCACACAGCAAACATTTATTTCATACAGATGACCGCTGTTGAGGATATTCTGTTTCCTGCAGCCACATTGCCCACACACACGCCATGAACCTGCAAGCTAAGCATCCATGTAAGAGGTGAATTTGTGACCTTTATCCCCACTGGAGGTGAAAGGGTGATGTTTGTGAGCCTATTGCCACCATTTATACACTTCCCAAGCTGTTCTTAATGTCTTTATTGCATATAAAATATGCAACCTTTCCCATCAGCATCTCATTTCTGGGCACAGCCCAAGCTCCCCATCACTATCAGCTTTCAAGTAAGAGTTAATGAGAAACATTTTGGACAAAGAATTAATGTGGGGTATTCACGGCAAGCAAACTTTGGTTGAAGGGAACAGTTTAGGTCCTTTCTCCCTTCTCCAGACACACACACACATATGGACTAAACTTGCCCTTCCAGCTCTTGTTTTCACTCACCTTTGTGCCACAACACCCTAAGAGGCTGGAAAGGAGTTTAATAAGCTTGCAAAAGAACTGAGTTTGACTCCCAGCGATGTGCTGTTGCTGGTTTTTCTTTTAAAAACTGGAAGGAAAAGAGCTGTTGAAATCAAGCCATGGAATAGAAGCAGCCTCAGAGGCATAGAACTCTACTTCTACCCTGGGGGGTCTTCCTCTCTGATGCCCAGCTCTTGCTCGTAGCTTGGCTGCCTGGTGTGAGCTCACAGAATGCAAAAAAGAAGAGTTTCATTTCCTATTTTGGGGAATTTGGGTTTCTATAGCAAACAGCGGAAAAGGAAAATCAACCCTTGAGTCTCACTCAGTCTGAGCTGAGGATCCCCCATTTGGCTGGGGAAGCACCCCAGGAATAAGCTGTGTGTGTCAGGACCTTACAACAAGCGCCTTCATCTGGAAGCACCCAGAGAAGCAAACCCAACACTCCAGCCTGCCCTGTCAAACACTCTGGGAAAAGCAACTGCTATCCCAGAGAGCAGCGAGGGGTTGGGACAGTGTGTGCTTCCCTGCAAAGCACCAGCTCACCAGTGCAGGGGCCTGGTAATTGCACTCAGCACGACGTCTATCAGCGCCGTGGAGCTGCATTGGAAGTGGCACTTCTGCCCTTTAATTGATGCTCTAAAGCAGACAAAGGCATCACAAAGTCTGAGCATATGACAAATATGATGAGAAAAGCAGACTATGAGGCAGATCTCCTTTCCCAGCTCAGTAGCTGCGAGGTGCACTGTGAAGAAGAGTTGTAAAGTGACCTAGGATCATCTTAGGATCTATATCCCACATTGCCGGGCGCAGGCTGGCCCACGGAGGGACATATCAATGAAAGGGAAGCTTAGACTGAGGGAAAATTAAGTTATTTGTCCAAAGCTGCAGGGAAGATAAATGGCAAGGAAATACCCTGGAAGACCCGGAGGCCAGGGCATCCAGTATCATTTTTGGTCCAGGCCAAGCTCTAGCCAAAGTGATGCCCACGCTCTCTAAATCACTAGCACAGAGAAAGAAAAGATGCTCTCATCTGAATAGCTGGGGTCAGAAAAGCCCTGGCCTCATAGACAGGGTTAAGCACAGATTCCTCGATCTAAGTATCTTGTACCAGTCATGGGGTATACTGGAGGCCAGTGGAAAAGAGTGGCCAAGAGGAACATCCACCCCTTGGCAACTGCCTGTTGTTGGGTCCTGCAAATTCCAACATGGAGCTGACTTTCCTCAGAAAACCAGTGCAAATCCACATTGCTTTTGCTCCCCTGCTCCAGTCCTTTGCTCTTTGGAAACACATGCGCCTGTGCAAGTGAACTCATGGGCTGGGACAGAATCACAGACCCAAGCAGGGTGGAAAAGACCTTTAAGATCATCAGGTCCAACCATTACATGCCTGGCCAGGAGCAACCACGTGTTTCAGCACTGTATGGGGAGCAAGTGAAAACCTGCTGAGCTCTGCACTTCCCAGTGAGCACAAGATGATTTCTACAGATGTTAGTCTGAGAGCAGCCAGAAGAGCAGGCTGGGATAACCTGCCCTTGGTGAATGAGATAGAACAGAAGTAAGTAAATGTCATGGGCCATTAATGAATATTCCCAAAGAGAAGACATTAAGGCTCACTAGGTCCATTATGCAAAGTCCCTTAGCTACCTAGAGATGGTCTAAACTAACTCATCATACCTAAAGAAGCAGGATTTTACACTGCTGGTGCCTGTGAAAGAGCTGGACCAAGCTGTGCACTGACCCAGGGGACCCTGCACTGGAGAAGCACAGGAATGGCCTGAGCATCACCTTCTCAGTGGTTTCAAAGCAAAGAAATAATGTCTTAGCAAACCTATGCTCTAACAAGGGATTCTTCTGTGTGGTCTACACTGTTGTGCTGCTCTCCCCAAGCTCAGCATCCTAGCAGATGTCTCAGACAGACCTCCATGCAATAGAAAAAAGCAAGAGCAGGGAGACTTCAACATTGTGGAGGTTGCAGGTTGCAGCCAGCCTTGACAAGGAAATCAGTATGGTCTGGTATGGAATGTGTGAAAGATGGACCCAGGAGACCTGGTTTTGTTCTCAGCTTGGTGACCTTAATGAGTTATTTCACTTCTCTGCGCTTCAAATTGGAATAATGTGATGTAAAATGTATTGAAAGCTTGAGGGAAAAAACAAATGCAACAGCTATGGCCCTTGGGTGGTATAAATGGTGACAGGGAAGAACTGAAGAGATTTGAATTCAATCTCCAGCTAAGCCATAGGCTCTTTGGATGAATTTGGGTGCATCAGCTTATGCTCCCCGTGCCTCAGCTCCCCCTTCGTGAATGCAGCGGTGAGGCTTGCAGATAAGGTGATTAAAGCAGTATAAGGACTTGGAGACTTTATTCCATCACTCAAAGAATTTGGGGCAAAGATATATCCTTGAAACTTCCTGGGGGGATTTGCCAGAGTAAATCCAGCCTGCAAGGTTCCTGCTCAGTGACGGGTGACATTTCCACATTCCACCTTGAGCGATTTCAGCGCTGGAGCTGCTCAAGTAAATGTCAAACGAAGACAAGAAGAGGAAGAAAGAGGAGGAGGGAGAACTCTGTCCTTACAGAACGTTTTCAAGGAAAAAGAAAATCCACCTGGATATTTCCTGCTTCTGTGGGGCAAAGTGGAGGGTGAGGAATTTAAAATAGAAATCCTTTATGCCCTAACTGCTTTGTACCTCTGCTATTAGGTGTGCGCTACAAAACCCCAGCAGGTCATTTAAGATGAAGTCCTTTGTTTTCAGAGCTCTTCGATCTCGAGAAATGGGGCATTGGAAAGGAGAAGAGCACATCATGAGGGAAAAGGGACAGGGAAATCTCCCCCAGGAGAAGCAAGGGGAGGGTCTCACCAGGACGGCCTCTCCATGACTCTCTTCCTACAGTAGATCTGTACTTTTGGTCAGAACTCAGACTCCCTTTCGTGTTCTAAGCAAAGGCTGGAGCACATCTCGCCAGGGCAGATGTTGCAGCACTGATTGCTGGTATTCTGGGGCATGTGCATTACTGGGTAATGCTTATCAACTGCCTAAATGTTGGCTCCTGAAGGCATCTGCTGAGCCCTGCGTGCTCCTTGGTGTAAAGTCCTACATGAAAAACTACAATGGGAAAAAGGGGAGGATAATTCACATCCCAGTGGCAATCACTTCCTATAAACCCCACGCACAACAGCATTTCACAACCCACATTTGCTCCACCCAGAGCATCTTTAATGCAAGGATAGATGTATACCCCCAGGGTATAGGCAGAGGGTTGGAAACTGAAAGGCAGATGGAAGCTACGAGTGAAAACCTCCACAGCAGCAAACAGGAGGCACTACTCGGGTTAAAGCTGTGCAACAACAGGAATTCTTTTAGGTGCTTTGAGAAGGAGCCATGAAGCCACTGCCAGGTTGATATCACTGCTCAGGGAAACAGATCTTGTTATCGTGAGGGGAAGAAAGTCTCAGTGCATCTGATGTGACTCAAAAACCGGCCACGTAAATGAAAACAGTGACAAGAAACAGCCCCTCGTCCCAGAGCTTTCAAAGAGCAGGAAGGTTTGGGCTTCTGCCAAAGGCATTTAGAAACACGGGAACTTCAAGGGAGAACAAAGAAGCAAACGTGAACCAACCACTTCCAAACCAGATCTCTGCTAAACCAGCAGCATTTGACGATGTCTCTGGTCTCTGGCCAGCTGCTGAGCAGGGGCTTGCCCTTGCTGTGTGACAGTCACTGTTGGGATAGCACCAGAGATGATGGCATCAGGGATGAGGAAGGATGTGAGGGAAAGGTTGGATGGATAAGACCCCTCTCACCTTCTTGTCCATGCTAAGCATGGGTATTCACAAACACTCCTTGGGTTCAGCTGTAGGTGCATAAGCTGCTCTGTGCAAACCCGAGGAGAGGCAGATTTAGGCCTCTCTTAATGCTTCCTTAGCAGCTCCTATTGACTTTTCTCCCTGACCGATTTTCCTAGCAGCTGGTAATTGAGAGGGAATGGCTATTCCCCATGCAGAGTCTGTGCTTGTTTTCCACCGCTGTTAACAAGCCTGAGGTCTGCAGGAGGCTGTGCCATTTCTTCTTCCATTTCGCTACATCCCCTCTGGTTCGGACAGCTTCGGTGCCCAGCATCCCTCTGCACCACTGCAGACCAAGACACAGACCACAGGAAGCCCTTAACCTCTGCAGGAGCACCTAAACCCACCCAAGGCTTGAGTCAGAGCTCACCAATGTGGTGACCAAGAGCACTCTGCAGGGTCCCAGTTCTGATTGCCCCATGCCCAACTGAGCCCAGCTACCTCCACCCCAGGGTGGCTGCATCCAGCCTTGCTCGAGGTGCGCCCATCACTAGGGGCTGGTCATGCTCCGGCTCCTCACACAGCTCTCTGCTTTCCTTTCCCAGCCCACGGTGACCCAGAGAAGATGAAGCAAAGCCACAAGATGAGGCAGGACCCATCAAGCCCCAGCGGAGGGGATGACTTTGCAACCTCCAGCATAAGTAGTCATGGTGAGTCCATCCCAGGTCCGGCCATGGATGAGACCCTCTCAGGCAGGTCAGAGGGAAGGGATCCCAGCCCCACAGACTCCTTGCCATGGCCAGAAGCCCCCAAGGAGAGCCCAGCCTGTCCCAACACCCTGGACCTCTCCAAGTCCCTAAAGAAGCTGGAGGAGGTGAAGCAGACAGGGCAGAGGCCAAACAGTGACCATGCATCAGTGAAGGAGAATGGGGTGGAGGTCAGCCCTGCCATGGTGGTGATGAGTGAGGAGAGGCGGAGGATGGAGACCGAGCTGGGCAAATGCATCGAAGACTTCCGCAAGATCAAGATCCCTGTCACCTTCCCCAACAAGAAGCGGCAGTGGCAGAGCGAGCTGCTAAAGAAATACCAGCTATGATGTCCTCTGGTGTGCTGAGGGTTTCCACCAACATCCCTGGGTAGCAGGAGGAAGTGTCCACACTCCCGAAATGAGGAGCGTGGGTTGCTCATCAAGCACATCCATCAGACAAAGGTACAAGGCTGTATCCACAACAGAGTGCTCCTCACCATGGCCATCGGGAGGGTTGCATGGTATCCTGAGTGGCATAAGCATAGGTGGAGGGGAGTGGAAAAAGGAGGAAGGTCCAGAGTGAATGCTCGGAGCCACAGCTTCCATCCAGTAGAGGCTTCCACATTCATGACAATGACTTTTCCTACTTTCAAATAATTAATTATAGTTGGTGTTGAAAATGAATTCCTCGTCCCTTTGATGCAGATGTTTGAACTCAGCTGCTCCAAACCATACAAGTGGTTCAGACATTCAGTGTTCCTGGATGGCTTGGCTCCTCGGGGAGCAGATGGGGAGACCGAATCCACATTCTTCTTCCTTTTATATGCAGCCTTGCTGGAGAAGTGTTTACAAGAACATGGAGAGCCAGAGCAGTGTGAGATAACACGGGGCAGAGCAGGCAGCCAGCAAAAGGCTTTATGAAGGGGGGTGAAACCACATCATCCCCTGCACAGGACCTTCAGTTCCCAGCCGACAGACATGGAGCTTATAAGAGCAAAACTGCACAGGATGGGGCTGAGCCAGAGCCCATCAGATCTGGGGCCTCTCCAGGGCTGCTCTAGAGGCACCGCTGTAGAAAGCTGCAGGAGACATTGCTGGTGCTAGAACAAGCTGCCAACCACCCCTGCAGAGATGGGGCAATTGGATGCAGCCCCATCTCAGCCTCTTCTCCCCAAGACTTGTGCCTTGCGGGGGTCACAGCTTCTCCCACCTGAAGGCATGCTCCAGGCAGGCTCTCACACTGCCTCCAGCTACAAGAAGCACCAGCCCTGCCCTGAAAGTGATTCCTTGGTGGCAGGGGCACACTGGTTTTGGGACAATGAGGAGGCTTGCTGCTGGCCGAAACTCTTGGAGGTCCTTCTGCATCCATCCTGGAGCTCTCTGATGGCACCCATCGCTCCTTCCTGGAGCTCTTTGATGGCACCATCACTCCTGCAGGTCACTGCTGTGGTTGTGAGCACAAGCAGCAGCAGAATTTGCCCATGGGAGAGCTGGCCAGCACAGGAGAAGATAAATGAACTGCTCTTAAGCAGGGCACCAGCCAACACAAATAAGCTTTGTGGTTTGCCAGGCTGTGGGGCAACAGCAGCCAGCCTGGTAAACAGCAACCAGAAGCCACCAGCACTGCTTGAGCCCTGGGAGGGAGGGAAAGGCTTCGTCCTTAGCCCTGAGGGCTTTGCCTTTGGGGAATTGTGTTTTAAAAGCATCTGGGAACTCCAGTGGCTATCAGCTGAATAAATGGGTGGGGAAGCCAGGAGTCACAGTGGTTATCACCCTTCTTGGGTGATCCTCTGCTCTCCAGGAGCAGCAAGAGCGCTGTGCTAACAGGGCCCAGAGGAGTTCAGACCCCGGCATGTTTATACCCATCACACACAGGGCTCATTCAGCATCACAGAGTGTTTCTAACCAGCCAGGAACAGCTGCTGAAGTGACTTGTTCCTGTTTATCCCTCAATATTTGTCCTTTATTCAAACCGGTGCAATGTGCTGTTTGGTTTGGGGAATTTATGTACACATATCTCCATGTCCCAGGAAATTCAGGGGGGTTTCTGTGCTCTCCCCCAAAGCTGATAGACACAAGGCCCATTTTACCCCAGGTACTTTGATCCTTTGGCATCAGTGAGAGCAATCTCAAGTTCACGCATGCCAGTGCAGAGCCAGACTCACCCTGAGCAGAGCCCTGGGCACAGGGTCTGAAGAGGGCTATAGGGATGCTGGGGATGGATTTTTCATTTGGGATGGTAGTGACAGGACAAGGGGTAACGAGTTCACACTTAAACAGGGGAAGTTTAGATTGGATATGAGGAAGAAGTTCTTTACTGTAAGGGTGGTGAGGCACTGGAATGGGTTGCCCAGGGAAGCTGTGAATGCTCCATCCCTGGTGGTGTTCAAGGCCAGGTTGGACAGAGCCTTGGGTGCCATGGTTTAGTGTGAGGTGCCCCTGCCCATGGCAGGGGGGTTGGAACCGTATGAAATTAAGGTCCTTTCTAACCCTAACCTGTGATTAAATCAGGCATTACTCCTGCCATTGACCTGCTGTGTGATGCTGGAAACATCAGGTGCTCACTGCCTGTGCACTGATTCTTGCCAGTGACTGCACATGGTGTTTGCTGCCAGCTGAAGGGGTGTGGATGGGTACCTGGTGCTGCAAGGTCGTGCAGCCATGAGCGTGTGTCAGTGGAGGTCCAGGGGAAGCAGAGGTCACCAGGACACAGCCAACGCTGTCTCCTGCCAAGGGAATAAACATCTCAGCTTCTCTCATCTATTTATTTTCCACAAATGCCTCGGCTTTGCTTGAGCAGCAGGAAGCCATTAATTACCCAGTGACAGCGTTCCACAAGCATCCCTTAATTGAATGCCATTATCCCTTAATTAATTAAATGCCAATTAATTACCAGGAACATCGCATGACATGTAACAAATGCCAGCAGCTACTTGAGACAGAATCATTTAAAACCTGGGGAGTGTGGCCCAAATAATAATGATCGGGAATTGTCCGGCAAAGGAAACAAAAAGGATCTTAATGTCATTTCCCCCGAGGCAGGTTGGGATGTGCTTGTGGGAAAAGCCTGTTTTCAGGCTCACCTCCCTCCAAGAAAGCTGGAGGGGCTCTGGCTTTCTAAGCCTCAGTTGGTTTCCTCTGGCAGCTCCCACGGATTCAAAGCTGGTCCAAAATGTCCCAGTAGCCACTGATGCTGAGTGGAAGGAATTGATTCATCCCATGGGCACACAGTGGTGGAATAAGCGGCTCCCTCACTTGGTTGTGCCATATTTGTACTCAGTGGAATTTGATTATGCAGGAAAACACTACATTTTTAGTTTTCTTCCCAATGTGGACCATTGTCCCTGGAGCACTGCAGGTTCACAGCCCCTCAGCTCCCAGCAGCAATGGCACAAAGCCTGGAAGAGGGAACAGGAGAGATCCCTGAGGTCTCCCAGTTCTTGGCTGCATGGAAAGGCAGCAACACCAAGTTTCCTTCATCCCCAGCAGCCTGGTGAGTGGGATGCTGTGCTGCACAGCCAAGCAGGAGTTAAAGCCTTAGGTGGCTCGGGATCCTCTGCCAGCCAAGCAGAGATAATAGCCTTTCTCAGAGGAGCGCTTAATGGCCGTAAGGGAGGATTGTAACTGGATTATACTTTTATTTTAAACCAGCAGGAGAGCCAGGAGCAGATCCAGAGAGGGGAAACAAAGGCACAGACACGGGTGCAAAAGGCAAAAGTAACCCCTGTATAAATACCTGTTTCTAAAGGTCACCATCAGACACCTTCCATCTGACACAAGTGCCTGCCTCTCTCCCACATTCTTACCTTACAGGATCTTCACTGTAGGACTGCTCAGGAGCTCACTCTGCCTCTTTCTCTGGGTGTAAGAAAGCTCCTACTGCCAGCACCGAACTCAGCCCTTTTCAATACAAGGTTGGGGATGGGATTTGGGGGAAAGCTGCTTCTGGTTTGAAGCTTCCTTACCCACCTCAAATACCTCCTCAAGGATGCTCTTCCAGGCCAGACTGGCTCTAGCCCAAGGTAGTGGTGCCTTCCCAAGTTTGGAAAGGAGATTTAGTTGCACAAGAAACTTGTTTGCAGTTGACAGAGATTCACAAGTAAGAGCTAGGTTTGTTTTAAGGCGGCAGTCTTGGGAATGCCCTTCAGGAAACATTGCAGGGAACCACTTGGCTTTGCCCAAGCAATGCAGAGGTTTTCCAGGCTGTCTCAGAAATTCAGGCACACCATAAGCAACATCCCAGATCTTCCCATGCCAAAGGTACCAAAAAGCCACCAGTGATGCTCAGCCACAGCAGGCATGTTGGTAGGGGGGATGGATGAAAGGTTTGGGACTCAGGAAACTGGAAACTGCTTATTTTCATTCCAGAACCCAGAGTATCTGATCAAAACCGTGCAGACAGCAAGGAGAAAAAGAGCCTGCTCTGGTTTAATACATACACTGATTTAATTGATATTATGATCCTGAGGTTCTCCTAAAGGAATGCCGCAGCCTGAGTTATGTCAAATAAACTCGGTTTTTCCTCCTCTGCAATTAATGTGATTTATGTCAATTTTCCAAGTACTGGGAGGTTAAAATCTGAATCAATGAACCTTCTGGAAACTACAAATTGGTTGGAGAAGAATCTTGTATTAAAAGGCAAAGCCCAGATTTGACCCATTGGTGGGGGCTGTTGAAGGTGTAAGAGGGGCTTCAAGGATGCTGCAAGTATGAAGAGCTTGGTGGGGATCCTGGGCTTGGCCAAAGCAGGCCAAGGAGGTGAAAGGGGAACAGAAGCCTCTTTCCCTTCCCATACATGAAGCTCCCTTTGGTTTTGATGTCAGGCAGGAGGGGGAAGCCCCAGCACGAACAGGGCCGGAGCTGCTGCTGCAGCCTGCATCAGGAATGATGTACGGTAAGTACAGATACCATCTTCTGCTTGGACGAGACCAAATCACTTAGCTGCTATTACATTAACACCCAAAAAGCCCAATGGGACTTTGCCTGCACAAGAAAAACTTATTATAGCCTTTAACTAACCACCATTAGTTACAGAGAGCGGCAATGGAAGCACTGCAGGGAAATTAAGCTGTTTGTTTGATGCTCTCTTATTAGACATAAACAGCTTTGGTCTCCCGGGACTCACCTCACCAGGCCAAGGCCAATGCTTTTGTCTGTTTCTATGAAGGATTTTATTCTCATCTCTTATTTTGCTGTTCTCTGTTCCCACCATCTCCTCACAAAGCAGGCACCACCAGAGTGTGATGCACTGGTGCAGTGTGGAGGCACTGCTGGTGCTCAGCCTTGGAGCCTCATCCCAAAGCTTCTCCTGAGGATGCTGCCTGTGCCAGGTCCTCAGGAGTCCCCATTCCTCACTCCCTCCACAGGCAAAGACCTGCAGAGCAAAGCAGTCTTGGCCGCAGAGCTCATGGACAGTGAACACGAGGCTGAGGACCAAAGATCCCAGCTCCTAGTTAAGACTCATTGTTTTACTAGTTAATGCTATGTAATTGCAGCAGTTATGTATTACCCACAGGGGAAAAGAATCAAATTGCCATGAGGAGGTGCAGGGGGACCCATTTGCCGTTTAAAATGCAGGAGCAGCCACATACTGGAGCTGCTGTGTCATTAAATCAAGCGTGCTCAGTGGATGAGAAACCATTTTCTGAGCAGCTGCTTGGTCCTCAGGAAAGCTTGCCAGGAAGTTTCCAGCTGAAGGGTTTTCCACTTGCAGGAATCCACTGAGCGAGACAAGAACCAGAGCACGGATTCTGACACTCCCATTCTGGATCAGTGGTACCAAACAGAGCTTCCAACGTGCAACATCAGATCATTTTGGTTTGACTTTATTGTCTCATTTAATTTACTTGAAGAAGTTTTATGTTGCAGTGAAACTGAAGTTTGATACTGGACAGGGCTTGGAGCAACCTGCTGTAGTGGAAGGTGTCCCTGTCCACTGCAGGGGGTTGGAACTGGAGGAGCTTTAAGGTCCCTTCAACCCAAACCACTCTGTGATTCATTCTGTGATAGTATTTGATACTCTCTGTGGCAAGAGCTCTTTTAAAGCGTATAAATGGGGGTTTGGTGGATTGCTGGCCAACCTGCACTGTTATAAGTAAGTGGGAGTTGCTTTAAGCTGAGAAAACCACAATTTGGGAAGTCCCTGCCAAGGGAGGCATTGGTGATTATTTATTTCATAAGTAATCATCCACGGTAGGACTTACAGGAGCAAAATCACCTTCCTGTTAGGGGTCTGTCTGTAATATGTGTATGCAGTAAAGCTTCCTTCCCTCCTCTGCAGAGCAGATGAATGGGGCCCTGCCCAGGTAGCTCCACACCTCTTAGAGACACATCTCCTCCTCCTGGCACTGTTCTCACCTAACCCAAGGCTGGGGCTTTATTATTCCCTCCTATGGTCACATTCTGCCCCTAACTCTGACTGTGGTCCATGGGCTTGCTCCCAGCCTCTCAGAAGAAGAAAGATGCCTGAAAAGCAGAAAATCCTTTGGGTTCCTCCATCAAGGTGTCTCCATGCAACCCCAGCAGTGGTCATAACAGCTTGAAAGGAGGTAAGGGGGGTGAAGGGGTGTTAAAACATTGATTGTGCAGGCATTTCTCCACTGAGCAGCAGGAGAAAGGCAGAATCTTGTGAAGCTCAGCAGACAAACCTGCTGCAAAATCAGGTTACAAAGGCAGAGCCCAACGAGGGAGGGAGGAGGTAGCTGGTGTGTGCAGAGGGGGTGCCAGGGGTTTTATGACACCTCAGACCCTTCTGCTTGATTTGTTTCATGAATCCATCACAAACTATGAAATCAAACATTCCCTTTTGAAAGCAGGATAAAAATGGGATCCCATCAATCCAAAGAGCATTGTCTCTTTAGCAATGTCAGCAGCAGCCCTGGCGCCAGAGCTGGAGTGACACGATCCACCTCCAAACATTACCATGGACAGAAGCCTCATTGAAACGGGTGTCCTGGGCATGACAGCTTGATCCTTGCAGGAAACAAGCGAATAATGAGACAAGAGCATCTCCTGTGCCAAGTGCACATTTGGACTGAAATATCTCTGGGGTCACTGAGTGGATTTTCCAGGCAGAGGATTACTGCAGTCAGAGGGATTGGGGGTTTTATCTTCTCTGCACAGTTTCTGCCTTGGCACTGCTCGTGTTACGTTTTCAAACACTGTTCTTTGAAAGCACTACCAAGAGATGCAGGAAGAAAGGGTCTGAGATGTGTGAGCAGATCATCAGTCTGATGAGTGAGGAGAGCATCCGCTCGCCCCAGGGCTTTGTGCATCCTGGAGCTTGCCCTTAATCTACTGAAACATTTGTGGGTAGCTGAAGTGCAGAAGACATGAATGGACCTATGGAATCAGCTTTGCTGATTCTCTTGGATTCCAGTTCCAAGAAGCAGTTTACGGACTCAAAGCTCTGCAGAACTCCAGCCTGCATCAGCAGAGATGGACTTGGTGCTCTGGAATGGCTCTTCCACATCTGCCCGCTGCCCCTCAGGCCAGGTTTCAAGCCAGGGCAGGATGTGCTGGTAGGGAAGCAGGTCACAAACCACATGTACATCAGCGTCTTGTTTTCTTACAAGTAAATATTGGCCATGGCTTCACCTCAATCAATATTTGCATTGTGGTCAGTAAATCACGATAATCACTTCAAGTGAAGGCGGTGTCAGCTGCTCTTGCTATTGATATTCCTTCTTTTTCCTTGGCAAAAAGCTCCCAGTTCCAGTGAATTGTATGGTGGTGAGTTTAGAGAGTCTCAAAATCTTCCTGAAATGCCTTAAAGGAACACTCCCAAATACTGATCCCCAAAGCCCTGAAACCACCGGGCTCGAAGGTGGCTGGAAACATGGAATTTCTGTCTCCTGGGAATTATGTTTATTTGCTTGGGGGGGTTTAAGATACAAGAAGAATTCTCCAAACTTCTTGCAAAACAAACTCTGAATCTCCTTGGAAAATGCCGCAACAGAAAATCTCTGACCTCGAGTCCTGAGCAAAGACTGTGCTAAAAGAAACCCTGAGTGTGCCAGGGAGGCAGACAGGAGCCAAGAGCCCTGGGGTCTGCTTTCAGCTTTCTGGATGGAGGATGCAATGGCAAAGGGACGGAGCAGATGGTGGAAGCAGGAACAAAAGAGAAGCCCCACAGAGAAACCTTTGGGCAGAGGGAAAAGAGACACAGAGGGGAGGTTTGTAGGGGAAGAGAGGTGGTTTTCTGCAGGAGGGACCCAGATAGAGACGAAGCTGCTCAGGGTGGGGACAAACCTGAGCCTCAGGAGGATGGATGCGGGTGATAGCAAATGCAATCACAGGCTCCCACTGATGGCAAACAGGCACTGGGGGAGCAGAGCTGGGCAGGAGGGATACCCGGAGAGGATGGGTCACTGCTTGGGGGGTATGGAGCAGTGGGGCTGTCACCCATCAGAGCCCATGCACAGCAAGAATTTCGGCAGGAACAGCCGCGGCTCACACCACCAAGAGGTCTGCGGTAAAGCCATAGAGTGGGAAGGACACGGTGCACTGCCAGGAAAGGGGGCATTGTGGAAACTTCCAGAATCATGGAAGTAGATCAGGAGAGATATAATTCCTCCCATTAAACTACCTTTATCAACTCAGTCCATAGGTGCCCTTCAGCAGTGCTCGCGCCGAGCAGCAAACATCAGCCCTTAATCTTCCCAAACCCCATGTGGGAAATCATTCACTGCAAATATTCCTGATCCCCTCAGTGTCTGTGGGAAACTGCTCAGGACCATAACACTGAGGACAGTGGAAGGACCTCTACAAGGCACTGGAGAATGCTGGGGCTCCAACAGACAGGAGCAACCTCCTCACAGGGGAGATGTGAGATAATGCGAGAGTTGTTTATGAGAGGATGGGTAGGAACACAGGTAACAAATGGACCCAAGTGAAGAGAGAGAACGGCTATTTCCCACATGGAAAAGGCTATGGGGGTGTGGGCTGGAGTGAGTGAAGCCATTCAAACCAGGAAAGCACCAACCAAGCAGCTTCAGGAGCCCACTGTCAGCGCAGAACCTTCCTCTGCCTGCTCCATCACACTTAGAGCTTCTTGTGGGCAGCAGGCTGAGATTTATGGGTCAGAATCATCTTTTCCTCTCCTCTCCTCTTTTCTCCTCTCCTTTCCTCTCCTCTTTTCTCCTCTCCTTTCCTCTCCTCTTTTCTTCTTTCCTCTCCTCTTCTCACCATTAGACTAATATCAGCAAAGAGGAGGGCAAGTGGGGATGAGGGAATGATGCAGGAGAGAGGATTTAAAGCTGACATCCTACATAGCAGCTTTCATCAGGCCGGGACATCAAACACCACCTGATCTGCCCCTCATTGGCACCCCAGGGTGCTGCAGCAGCAGCAGGACACAGCCCTGGTGATGCACTTTGGAGATGGGCTTGGTGGGACAGTGTGCCATGGGACCTGCTGCCTGTCAGGTAGGAGATCAGGCTTGTGTGCTTCCCTGGGACTGTTTCAGCTCAGTATTCCAGACAGGATTTAACTCTTGCTGCACACAAGCAAATCCCAGGCAATGCTCAGCACAGTGCTGCGGCACAATATAAAGCAAACGGAGCCAGAAGCCCCATGTAGCACCAGAGAAACTGATTAAAGCAAGCTGAAAATCCACCACCATTGTGGGGCTGTGCCTGTCAGATGCTTGCTCTCTTCTCCTGTCTCACTGACTCCCCGGAGACCTCACGCTGAAGAACAAGGCTCACAAACAAGACACCAGCGCTCACAAACCAGAAGCATCTCGTGGGTTTTATGGTATCTCTTCTGACCGCAGAGGAATTATTGTCTTTGGAACCAAAACCTCTGGAAAAGGCAGCACTTTAGTGTTGATACTGTGTTTTTATGAACTTGAGCATTCGCGCTAATGGATGCCCTGCTGAGCAGCTGCAGAGCGGAGCATGGGCTGAGGGAAGGTCTCTCTGGCCTATTAGACACTGACCACAACTCATGGGGGAAAGGACGAGGCTTTGAGCTACTTAAATCATTATATCAACCCCAAATAGAGAGGATATATAGAACCCCAGACTGGTTTGGGTTGAAGGTAACTTAAAGCTCATCCAGCTCCAACCCCTGCCACGGGCAGGGACACCTTCCACTAGAGCAGCTTGCTCCAAGCCCCTGT
>WYDI02003263.1:0-32500 GCA_009867235.2 Psittacus erithacus
TTTTTTTTCCATTCCAAAACCAGAGTGAGGCTTCTGGGAATCCTGTTTGGTTTTTGTTTTTTTGTTTTTTTTTTTTTTTGTTTTTTTTTTTTTTGTTTTTTTGTTTTTGTTTTTGTTTTTGTTTTTGTTTTTGTTTTTGTTTTTGTTTTTTTTTGGTTTTTTTCCAGAAATGAAATGATAGTAAGGGCACATCTCTTCCCTGAGTTGCTTTTCCTGATATACCTACCAGCCATTAATATACATATATACACACAAATTAGTATGTTCTGAGTTGCACTTTACAATACTTCAGTTTTTCAAATGGCTTTTAAGAATTGTATTTCACGTGTAAGTTAACGTTTTAGACCATTTAAAATAATCTGTCATTCTATGTATGCCTTAAGCTTATGTTCAGCAACATAAGCCAAACTATTATTTTTACTCCCAAGTGTTTCAGAGATTTAACTGGAATAAAGAAGACTCTGCAGATGCAGCGATCTGTTTACAAAAAGCTGCTCGAAGAAACTGGGTCTTACAGAGCAGTTTTGTGAAGGATTGCATGGAATTACACTAATGAGTTATAATAGTGAAATTTCTGTGCCTGATGAATACCCTGCCAGGAGGCTGCTAGGTCTTGTGTAACACACAGACCATGCCTTGAGGTCTCACTCTTGAAAAGGTATATGTGGATGTATGTTTAGATCTGCAGGATTGGAGCCATAAGCTCTGTTCATGCCAGGAATAGGCAGGCCTGGCAGAGAGGGGTTTAGGACTGAGATCCGGTGTAATATACCTGTGTTCATATGTGGGCACTGAATATGTCACATGATGCCATGCTCTGTCATATGTCTCTAATCAATAAATATAGAAAGAGAGCTAAACCATGGCCTACCTACATAAGTGCATTTATCTACAGAAAATAGGTGGGTCCATGTGGAATACATTCAGTTCTATACTGACATTCATGTGAGCATGTATGTGTTGCAGGTGTAGCGCTTTATTCGAGTCAGTACAGAAAAAGCAGATTCTGGTTCAGAGTGTGATGTCTTATTGCCTCCCAGTAGCTACAATCTGCAGATGAGTAGACAGGCTCTGCATCTTCCTGTGCTTGTGTGTATACACACAATTCATGCGTCTCTGGAAACATGGATGGGTAATATCCCATAAAAAGAGATAACAAGAATTTAGATATACAGACTAACCTAACTTATGGACTAAACTATGGTCTAAAATCTTTTATTGAAAAAGGCAGTTACAAACAAAAGATTTATGTTTTTGAAGCAGCATGATATCATTAATTAGGGAAAGAAAACCTGAATAGGTGACAGAGATATATTTCTCTTAACCAGACATCTTTGGCTTGGAAGCTGCTGTACTGATTTTATTGTTTCTTACTGGTAGATGAGAACAAAGACTGAAGGACATACTAGTATTTTGGACAAGTTAGGCTAAGTATAAAAATATTAAGCTTTGATCCTGGCTCTCAATTCAGTCTAAATGAGAATAGGTAGAAGGCTAGCTTGAAATAGCATCTGTGGTATAACACAAGTAGATTGTAGTAGAGGAAGCAAAAATGGCAGCTATGTACAATGCAGATGCGGGTTTTGATACTGCAAATGTAGTTTCCCTGTATTAAAAAAAAAAAAAAAAAAAAGAAAAAAGAAAAATTATTATCTTTGACTTTATCCCTGGGATGGTTTTGTTCTGTTTTACTTTTTTTGATCTTTGAGAGAGTGCTGGTAGGCCGCTGAGTAACAGTGCATGTGGTGTGTATTAGTATACTGTTGGTAATTTTACTGCTGCTAACTTAAAATCCTCAAGGGGGAGTTAATTACAGGAAAACCTTTCTAAATATCAGCTGCATATTTTCCATGACAAGAAGGTTTTCAGCTCACATTGAACGACTCCAGAATCTGAGTTATCATTATTTACATGAGCACATTTTAGAAGGAAGTAAAATTTGTGTTTGTGCAATGCAATTAAAGCTTTGCAGTAATTTCTTTTTAAAAGGTTTACTTACAAGTGGCAGTTACAGGTTGGGGAGAAAGGATTGAGCAGAAGTTACATTTTATTTTGTATGGCAAGTTAAACTTCATTTTCTTTGTGTTTTTTTGTTTGCCTTTGTTTTGGATAGGGTGGTTGCTCTTGTTGGGGTTTTTTGTAAGCTCAAGGCCTAAACCAGACGCAGGGTATTTGGTGGTTTGGGGGCAGTTTCTTTGTTCGTGTATCTTTTTTAGTATTCACTTAATTGAAAAGTTTATTATTTGCAATTTATGTGCATACATTTACTTTAAAATTTTAAATTTTATATATTGCCACTGGGGAGTTGCTGCCTTCTGTAAATGTTTGCAGATTAACATATTTTTAAAGTAAGCTGGTGGAACTTCAAATTGAGTATGGCAGCAATCAGGGGAAGCAGTGAGCGATGTGTTGAAGTTAGTTGGTCCTGATGTGTTTGGTGAATGTTTTTCAAATACATCTGTGCCATGGGCATTCTCAATGTGTTTTTTTAGAACTAGTATTTTTATTTGACTTAAAATAACCCAAAACAACACATACACTGCTCTTTTTTGGCTTTTACTGCAGCAAGTGGCAACTTACATGTATAGTGAGCAATTGCTTTTTTTTTCTTCTTTCCTTTTCCCTTTTTTCCCCTTCTTTTTTTTTTCTTTTTTTCCCTTCCTTTTTCTTTCCCTTTTCTTCTTTCTTTCCTCCCTTCCTTTTTCTTTCCCCCTTCCTCTTTTTCCCCTACCATTTTCTTTGTCCTCTTCCTTTTTTTCTCTCTCCCCCCCCTTTTTTCTTTATTTTCTTTCTTTCCATTCCCTTTCTCCCTCCTTTTTTTTTTTTTTTTTTTTTTTTGCCGTTCTTCTTTTCTGACGCTGCTTTGGGCTTGTAATTTAAATAAGACTGACTTCTACCTAACAGTGCTGAGCCGACCCGGGAAACACGGTAGCATCGGCCACTCCCTTACCCGGCGCCGGCCTCCGCTGTTGGGGTGTGTGTGCGTGAGCAGCTCTCAGGCGCGGCTGTAGAACCTTCCCCTGCCCCGTTACCGTGACACCCGCGCTCTGGGTTAAACGAGCTTTTTGTTTCTTTCTCTGCCATTCCGAAATTTCAGATGGGCACAGAGGTGTCCCCTCCGAGGACTTGGCACCATGCCTTTGTGCCTTTTGGCAGGTGCACGCTTTTCTCTGCCTGCAACCTTGACAGTGCGGCTGAGATTCCATTATTTTCCCCGTTTCCTGTTCCTGGCCCACGCCTGTAAGGCGCGGAGCGCGTTTTTCTCCTCACGAAACCCTCGTATCGTTCCTGGCTGACCGCGTCGCTAACGGGAGCGGCCAGGAGCGGGGCCGCAGCTCAAGCGGTGCGAGAGACAGTCTCGTGTCCCACCTTCCCGCTCCCGGGGCACTCCCGCTGCCCTGCGCAGCGGAAGCCAGTGCCCTCCGTGTCCGGGCGCAGCGTACCTCACCTGCTCCGTCGTGCCGGCCGGGCCCCTTCCGCCCCGGGTCCGCAGCTGCGCCGCCGGCGGCCTGTTGCGCTGCCTCCGGTGCCGTCCCGCAGGGAGCGGTGGGGACGAGCGCGGCTCCCGCCGGGCCCCGTCCCGCCGCCGCCGCCACCGGGGCGTGCCCCGCGTTGTCGCCCTGGGGCGTGCTCGGTTTGGTGGCTGCCGTGGTCGCTGAAGCCTGGGTTTGAGTCAGGTTAACGGGGCAGGCAAACGGGACCAGCTTCCAGCAGGGAAACTCAGCCTCCGAAGGGAGGGAGGTTGCAGGGGAAGAGTCTGTTATATTCTTTCCCTCTCTGTTATTAACAATTGAAGTAGAGTTAAACGCTGCAGAGCTCTGGATAATTTTAAGCAGTCTTAATAGGATTAAAACTAGATGTGTCCTAACTTTAAAGGATTAAGACAGGTACACCCCACAGCTAGTCTTAAACAGTTTTCTTCCTGAAAAATAATAAAAATAGCACTTCTTTTTTTACTATTGCCTCTGAGACCTGTCAGACAGCAGTGTGTGTCTCTTTCATTTCAGCTCCTGATGAGGATGTACTTGTTAAAGGAAAACAGTCCATCAAGAGTCAAGTTTTAGGAAATCAAAACTCAGAGAGTGAGGTCCTCTTGGAAGGCGACGACGATATCATGTCATTCATGGAGGAAAGAGAAGTGGAGAACTTAACGGGTAACTTCAACTATCTAATTTTCTCCTCAGCTTCTTTACTATTTAAGTTCTGCTGCCCCTGCTCTTCAGTGATTCATGGTTTGGGATACACACCGATAAATTGTTCCTTACTGTAACTGGGTCATTAAGATCATTTTCTGTGCACCTCAGGTGCCGAGGGTGTATTTAAGGAGAGTTGTGCATTTGCTTTCTCAGGCTTTCATATCTTCTTGCTTCCACAGTGGCTCTCTGTTTTCTAAGAAACCTTTAGATAAAGTAACTCTATCTTGAAAAGAGCTTTCTTGCTTTGTTTTTGACCTCATTACACTCCTCAAATCATTAGATCTAGTGACAGTTAGGCAAGCCTTCTGTAATTAAAGGCTTTGGAGAGCTTTAATTTTTTTTCTGAATCTGTAAAATTGTATATATTGGTTATTTACTTTGGTTAAAGAATCTGTACACTTACTGGGTTTAAACCCTGGGTTTTAAACCCCTTGTTGTTCCCTCCTTGAAGTCCCTTCTCCACAGACCACAGCCTTACTAGACTTCACTTCTTTCTTCTTCTTCTGAAGTGCTATTTCACATCTTTAAACTTCATTAATTTCACTCAGTTGCATGCAGCCTTTGCTGATGTTGCAGTTTGAGTGAAGCGAGGCCATTTCTGTGCAGTTCAAAATGTAAACCCAAAGTAACTGCCTTAGTTCAGGGCTGGGGAGTTACAAGGCATCTCCATTGTTATTTGAGGAACGTGGGGTTTACAGAGAAAGTGCAAACTTCTCTGTGGTGGTCTGCTTTCTCAGCTGGTATCCATGTACGTTTACTTTAGAGAAAAATGTAATTTCTTGGATAATTCTGGTTTCCTGAGAAGCTAGCAGTGTAATCTTACGTTGATACATATCTTACACATTCAGTGAAATTACTGGAAGCGATTATTCATTGGCAGTTTGCTTATCCCTGAACTGCATTCCACTCTTTTTATTCTATTTACTTATTTATTTTTAAGCAGAGCAAAAAATGCAGCATAATGAAAAAATAAAACCTGCCTAGGAAGAGTGAAATAAAATCAAGTCATGGGAGAAAAATGCAATGGCATTTTCTGTATGTGAATCTTTTTTTCCCCTTTCCACCACAAGCTTCCTTCTCAACATCCTTCTCTGTGTTTCCTTCTCTTCTATTATTCATTCATTGGCTCGAGTAATACATTCATACTGTAATAGAGGTGAAAGGGGAGTTTAATTATATAATCTCAACAATGGCAATAGGATTAAGAAGTAATCCTTGCTAATAAAGTGGTGTGGGTTAGAAATGAAGTGGAAATTGTCAGGGTTCTTCTACAGGACCTGGGCTGCCTCAGCTTCTGCAGCTGTCTGCTAGCCCTGTAACTGAATGTCTGCGAGTGATTGAAAAAATGTTATTTCTCCTCTGGATTACATGCTAATGTACAGAGGGCAGAGGGAGACAGCAAAAGAACACATAGCTGCTTATTTCATCCATTTGCAGGGGTGAGCTTTGGGAAATCATGGCAGTTCCACAGCTATCGCATGCCCATCTGCAAACACAATGTATTTGTACATTGGGAATAGAGGGCAAAGCTGCTCTGATCTCAGCAGAGAATCTCTTCTTTTGTCCTAGTGGCACACATTGAGATTGATGTGAGATTAAGGACCATCACCCTCCTAACAATCGATGGAAATGACAATTCATCTGAATTTTTTGTCAGTTATTCTCACGTTGATTACCTGAACGTGTGTACCTCATTTATAAATGCTTTATTAAAACAAAATTGTCTGTGTCACTTTCATATTTTCCACTGTTTAACAAAAGTCAGATAATACTGCAGCCAAGTAACTTAATTTCCTTACCTCTTAATCAGCTGGATGACAAACCTGACCTGTTTTCTTTCTGGATGTGTTAGTTTATATAATAGGTTCTGCATTGTCAGATCTATGCTGAACCTATTGTTTTCAGTAGTAGTCTGATTTGTCCCTGTGATAAGCCCTGTGGAGATGTGATTATTCCAATAAAAATTCATTCAGTTGGAAACCAACCCTCCAGCTGTTTACTCCCACAGTCCCTGAGCTATACTAACATTGTGTGGAATCCTTGAACAATATTTAATGTGAAATCAAAAGCATCTTTAAACCAGTTTACTTTAGGCTCTGTAACATTGTGTAACCTTCACAATAGATTCATAGCATCCATGAGGGAACACTTAAGTTAGCCAACTTTGAGCCTCAACTGCTATGTTTATCTCTGAGGAAAGCTATCTAGACTCTCCAGTACCTAAAGAACATATTTGACAGTAAGATTTTAAGTGTTCATATGTGCAGTCTCACTATTGCGTATAACAGAAGGTATGCAACACTGGAAGTTTCTCGCAAAGAAAAGATGTCTGAGTAAAAACTATATACTGCCATGCTAAAGCCAGCTCTGGCACGTATAATGTATGCATCGGTTTGCAATTGTAGCTGCTGCAATGTTCGGCAGCACAGAGACACTGCAAATCTATTACATATGTTCTTTTCCGGGATAAAAAGAGGCTTGCTTTCTAAGGAAGAGCTATGCTCAGTGCTTTATTTATTTTAATGTTCTAGGATTGAAAAGCAAGTAATTTGTTTTCTATTTTGAATATTTTTGGTATTTTCACTGTTTGGCAGGTCCAGTTGCCCTAAGTACACCAGCCCAGCTTGTGGCCCCCTCAGTAGTAGTGAAAGGCACTCTTTCCATCACTCTTTCGGAGCTCTACTTTGAGGTGGATGAAGAAGATCCCAGTTTTAAGAAAATCGACCCAAAGGTAAGAGATCATTGACCCTGAGCTCTGAGAGATGATGACAAATTACCCAGACCTTTAATTCTTCATTCGACTTCCTTTACCTCTATTGGCCCGCAGTGTTCCAGCTTTAATAAGTTTGGGACTAACCACATATGTTACTGAACTTCACATAGGTGACACCTCCTTCCCCTCTCCTTTCTTTCCCCCTCCCACAATTCAACCCTACTTGAATGTTAATTAGCTTGCTGCAAATAAAGCTCCAGGGAGGCGTCTTAAATAAAGACATCTTGAATCACAGGCCTGTGTGAATAATGGAAACTAACTTTTAGCCCAAATGCTGTGATTTACTTTCCTATTTTTATATAATGCCAGTGTAACATAGTGCTAAACTTCCTATACTTGTAAGCCTTCAGTGCTTCTGTATCATATTATTCTATAACAGCTTTTACAGGGCCTGTTAGTATTTATTGTGCCTAAGCAGAAGGTGTAATTACCCTCTTAAAATACTTTCCTGAACTGACTTGCTAATTTCCACAAACTTTATTTGCTCTGGGTTACTTGATTACTAGTATTTTGCTTAAAATTAATAACCTTTGGTAAAATTGCTATTTCAAAGGCAGTATATTGTGTGATTAGCTTAATAAGCCTGCACTTGAATTTTTTCTATAGTATAATAGCATTTCAGTATTTATATATTTATGTATGTAGCATTTACAGTATTACAGCAACATTTCAAAAGTACAACATGGTTGGTAAATAATTCTTACATCCCAGTTTAAGCACAGTGATGGCTCTTGGGTTTTTAGTATCTGCTTAATAGTAAACAAGGTAATTTTTTTTGTGAAGGGAGAAAAAGTCACTGGAAGTAGTAATGGGTTTCTGCTTGTCTCTACAGAATACGTTGGGTGTTAAGCACTGGTTCAGTTCTTTGTTCCTACTGAGTAGATTGCTCTTGTCTGTATTAAAAATGGCATCAGTGGGTCTGATAGCTGGCAGTATCAAATCCTATCAAGGAATAAATTTAGTTTGGCTAACAATGCTCTCAGATTCTTAGAAGTAGAATTTAATATATGTAATTAATTAGAATTGTGATTTTTATGTGGTACCATAAATGAGATTTAACTTTTGATCCTGAGGGTTGGTTTTTGGTTTTTTTTTTAATATTCTGGAAATCATTTCAAGTATGAGATAGCTCTTAAAATTTTGATACGCTTACTCCTTCCGTAGAAGTTTTTTAAAAACATCTAATGATAAAAAGGATATAAATATAAAATGTTAAGACAGTTCGGTATATTGCTGTATTGCATTTTCCACCTAAAAGGTTCTGCTTTGTATTGCATTAGCATGAGAAAAGTCTTACAGATCTGCATTACTCTGCATTTTTGTTTTCCATGGTTAGCACTTAGGGTATTTGAGTACAGCTACTAATTCTTACCCTTCCTGTTAATGTTTTATGGGGGACACTAACATGCAACATATATTCAGCCTGCTTTATTTTCTGTTTTCGAGTATTTGGTAGCAGTTGTTTTCTTAACTGTGAGCAGGAATTCTGGTTTGGTTTGACTATCTTTAATTCTGTACTGGAGACACTTCTTTTTTTGGGGGGGTTCCTACAGAAAGAGGAGTTAGTTACATGAAATGTCGGTTACACCTCTTAGATTCTATTTGTGATGCTGCTTTAGCTGGACGTCTTAAAAAGAGGGAGGAAATACCTTTTGTAATGTCTGGGGAGGGGGGTAAAAATCACATTAAGTATTTTTATTTTAAGAAACAAATAAGCTTGCGACTCGTCTCTTTCAAGCATTAACGCCTCCCTGCCCCACCCTCTGCTTAAGTTACTGTCCCTTGATAGCGGTGACTATCAAGACTTACTATCAGACTAGAGCTGCTGTAGGAAATACCCCTTGGAAAAGAAAAAAAAAAAAATCCTAATCCTCTGTAGCTCTGCTTGCCTGTTTAATTAATGAGGCTTCATCTGTTTGATACATCTTAAGTTCCTTGTATATTTGTATAAACTGCCGAAAAGAAAACATTGTGACAAGTTCCTGAAGAAAGACCTGCTGTAGAGATAGCACCGGCCCCGATAAGGTCGGCGTGCGCTCTTGCTGGGGGCCGGTCCCGAGAGGAAGGACTGGCCCCGCTGGCTAAACCCTTTCTGCCAAGTGAGCTGGGGAAAGCGCTCTGAGGACCCTGCAAGACACTTGTGGAGCACCCCCGGGTTTTAAAGTCCGGGCTGGAGAGGCTCACGGCGGAGCGGCCGGGGTGCCTGGGAGATGGCCGGGGTGCCGGGGCCGGGCACGGTGTCCCCAGCGGCTTCCATAGCTGGAAGTTCATTTCCCAGGCTACTATCGGACTTGTTCATTTCGTTTTGAACTTAAAAGACAAAAGCGACTCTAATTTGAATGGCTATTTCTTTCCGGCTCCGTACCCAAAGAAACGGAAGTAGTCCTCTCTCTCGGGCAAGAACTTGCATTTTTACCTCCTTTCCCTGCCCCCGAAAGGATACGAAACTTGCTCGAAATGCTCCGAGCCGGCGTTGAAGCCTTTCGGGTGGCTCGAGGGGGTAATGCCGCCGGTTTTAAAGCTTAGAAATGCCCTTCCCGTTAAAAAAATTATTCTGCGAATATTTCTAAGGCATCCAGAGGAAATTTAAAGCGAGATCGCTACGGCACGAAATACGAGGCTGGGGACTCGGGGCTTGGGCGAAGAAGGGGGGTCGGGCGCTTCCCTTCCAGTTTATCTACTCCTCTGGCTACGCGGTTTTACGCTGTACTTAAAAATCTGGGGAAAACAAATGTTTGTTTAAAAAAAATATCGACCGGTTGCTGTAAAGTGCATTAATTATTCAGATCTATACTTCCTTCTTGTCAAAGTCAAATGGATAGAGAGCGCGTTCGCTCTGGGAAGCGAAAGCAAATTAGCGATGGATTTTTAAAACAAAATACAAGCGCTAGAGGTTTACCGGGGCGGGGGGGGGGGGGAGAGGAGAGAGAAAGACAAAACCCCAACCAAACACTAAAGAAAACTGTAAGAAAAAGAAAAAAAACAACCAGAAACCAAAGCTAACGATCGGAGGGTAGGAGACGGCAGGCTCTAATTCTGCCTCAATTCTGAGGAGCTGCTGTGAGACCCTCCACATTTAGAGGGGAAGCTTAAAGTCATAGAAATAGAGCAGATGTTGTCACATGCCAAACTACAGAATAGATAAGATTATTTTTTTCTTAGACGCACTAGAGGAAAGTTTAGAATATGCCAAGCTAAGGCTTTGGCTGCGTGTTGCGCTTAGACTAACTTTACATCGGGTGTTTCCATTTCTTTTAAAGATTTTTACTTCTGAGGTTCAGGAAGAGTCTACTTGCCTGAATTTTAAAACCATTCACGAAAAGTCAGCGTAAAGTTAAAGTAATATTTTTATTACTATTTGCAACAAGTCAGTTGTGGGGCACATAATCTGACCTTGGCACCGAAATACATTTAACATCAGTAAAACTTTCCTTTTTTTTTTTTTTCTTTTAAGGGAGATTTGTACATATAGTTAAATAATTTTTCACTTGGTGACAACATTCAGGCAAACAAGAGAGCATAAGAAAAGGACTATACATGGATTGGAAAATGTACCTTTCGGGTTTCGTTTGGGAGTTGCAAAAGTCCGATTGCTTCTTTTTGTGACTTTTTAAAAATTCACATGGGAGGGCGGGAGGAGAGGCTCTTCCCTTCTTCCGTGCAAGGCGGCGAGAGTTTACGCCGGGAAACCCGTCTGCGAGTTCTTAAAGGCCGAGCTGCAGGTGGGCGCGCTTCGTTCGCTGCCTTTTCCCGTCGTCGTTTGAGTTAAATAGAAAGTTTTTAGGCGCCGTCGTTGTTTGCAGAGGGCGAGTTTTGCCGGCGGGGGTGTGAACCCTATAGTTTGTCGAGGCTTTTGGGATTGGTGAGGATTTCTCTGGCTAGCCTCCAGGTCTGTTTGGCAGCGCTTTCCAGGGCCGAGTGGGGTTTGCCCTGAAAGAGGTCTAGGTTGGGCAGGAAGTAGTGGGGGCAGCGCCGGCACTGCAGGCAGGAGATGAGCTGCAGGAGGATGCCATTGAGCCGGTCGCCCAGGCACGCCTCATCCCAGTCGGTCTCCCGCGGGTGCTTCTCGCACTCGTACAGCAGCAGCGTCTTCATGTGGTAGTTGTTGAGGGGCTGCCCGGGCAGCTCCAAATGCCGGTCGCGCAGCGTCTTCAGCACCGAGAGGCACTTGTTACGGCAGCCGCCCATCAGCAGCCGGTTCTCGGCCTCGCCGAACTGCAGCACCCAGGCATCGCTCTCGGCCGAGCTCTGCTTGCCCGTCAGCGAGTAGCACTCCTTGGAGAGCAGGTTGAAGCCCTCTGCCTTCACCTCCGCCACCCGGTTGGGGCCAGGCCAGGGGATGTGCGGCATGGGCCACTGTGCCGCGCTTCGCGGCCAAATCCCGGTGCACTTGAAGGCGGGCGTGATCTGCACCACATACCGCTCCCGGATGCGGAGCTTCACTTCACTGGTGTCCGCGATCATCTTCACCACGTCCCGGTAGCTGCACTTGTCCACGGCCTGGGCCACCAGTGTCTGGAAGCGGGAACGGATCTTGCGGGCTGACAGGTAGCCTGAGGCGGTGATGAACTCCACCCAGAGGGACATGCTGCGCTTGCGACCGTCGCTGAGCTTCAGCACGGCGCAGCCCGGCAGGGAGCCGTCGTCCACGAAGTTGAAGACGCCCATCTGATTGAGGTAGAGCACCACCTCGAACTCGGTGGGCGAGATCACCTCTAGCCCCTCGTAGCGGGCGTCAATCTCGCTCAGGGAGCTGATGAAACGCGGCTCCTGCACTTCCACCTCCTTCAACACGTCCGACACGACCTTGCACACTTCCCGGATGGTCTTGGCGATGGCCGCCTTGCGGGCCTGGCAGCGCTCCGTGTAGTATTTGTTGAGCTGGTAGACCAGCTTGGCCTGCGCGGCGATCATGTTGGGGCACAGGTCCGGGCTGTACACCGGGCTCTCGCAGTACGTTGAGGGATCCAATGCTTTAGCGGTGGCTGCAGCTTTGCAGAGGGCGCCGGCCAAATCGCAGACCCCCACCCCCTCCGGGAAGAAGGCGACAGCGGCGCGCCGGTGAGAGCAATTAGCGAAACCGGGGCGGACGACGAAGCACAAAGGAGCGAAGGCGGCGACGACGAGGAGTGCGAGCCGCAGATAGCGGGATAGAGCGGGCTGGGCAGCGGTGCCGGAGCAGCGGGCAGCCCCCGCGGGCTCCCGGAGCGCCAAGTTTTGAGTGGCGGCGGGGGCAGGGAGGTCTGCGCTGTCTCTGCGCTCCGGCGCCCACCCCCCCGGGCTGCGACAAAAATACTGTTTCAGTAGTTCATGGAAAGAAAAGAAAAAACACCAACACCCGAGCAAACTTCCCCGGACTCGCAGAAGGTCCCCGCAGCAAAGCCGGTCGGCGGCGAAGTTTAAAACCGCACACGGTACTAGAGGAGGAGAAGAATGCGAGCAATGCCCAGAGCGGAAGAGTGAACTCTCTGTCTGTCTGCCTGCCTGCCTGCCTGCCTCTCTCTCTCTTTCAGTCCGTGGTACCGCCAGAGATGTGCATGAGTTTGGCTGCCGCTCGCTCAGACTGTCAGGGAGTGTTGTTGATTTCCCTTTTCCTGCTGGAGGCGTTGTCTGAACCCGGCTCTGTGGCTTTCTCTATCTTTACGCGCAGACGTGTGCACTTGGTCTGTGATCGCTCATTCCTGTCCTGCAGCTCTATATAGGTTGCTTTGAGATATATATAGATAGATAGATATAGATAGAGTTGGTTTGTTTTTCTTTGCACAGACTGTGTTTTATCCTGAGTGGGAGGAGGGTGTAGCTGCTGTGCCCGGGATGGCTTCTCCTCCCCCTCCCCACCCCTGGAAGCGCGCGCCGGGGCTCTCACTCTCCGCGCCTCTCCTCCTCCTCGCCGTGTGCCCGTCTCTCTCCGGCAGTGCCGCCGGGCCCTGTAGTTTATGAATGGGGCCGGGGCCCTGCCGGGGGGCGGAGCCCCGCCTCCTACAATCGCTGCCGAGCTGTCAGCGCCGCGGCCAATCGCGGCGGGCGGCGGGGGCGCGCACACGCTCCCGCGCCTTCACTCCTGCTTCCTTTCCCGGTGGCGGCGGGGTCGCGGTGGCCGCCTGCTTGCCAGCTTCGTGCCGGGGCTGACCGGTGGTGTGTGTATGTGTGTGTGTATGCATGTGTGTGTACGCGCGCAGGGCTGAGAGCGTCCTGCGACGAGTGGGAAAAAGCGGCAACTTCGCCGTCACAGGCGAAGGTAGCTTGTTGCTCCCTCCGCTCGCTGCGGAGAGGCCCAGCGGCAGTGCCGGTGTGAGAGGGGAAGGGAGGGAGGAAGGCATGCCGGTGCTTCGCCGCAGGCATCAATCTTATTTTGCTGTTGTCGGGCTGTGGCAGCGAAAGTGAGACGCCGGAGCGGAATTGCACACCTTAGTTTTACTGCTCGCAGTCAGGGCCGTACTCATGTTAATTTAGATAAATCTGGTACCATAAAGTTATGTTCATCCTCCTAAAGCCAGGATTGAGTTATTCGAAAGGAAAAGATATTTTATGCAAGTATGAATTAATAAGAATATTGAATGATTTGGACGTAAAACCGTAGTTATGTCAGCTCGGAAAGAGCAGCTCGCCCGCTTTGCTCTCACCCCCGGCAGTACCTGCTGCCAAACAACACAAGTGTCTCTCCTGCACGAGAGAAAGGCGATGTCTTCTGGTGCTACGCTGGGGCCCGGGGTGCGTTTTCCCGCAGCGATTGCCCTCCCCTGGGCCGTGCAGCCCCGCAGCGGGTACCGGCAAGCGGGCCGATGCGCCCCAGAGCAGCGGGGCACGGAGCAGGCGGCGCGGCCGGACCCGGCGCAGTCCCACTGCGATTTCCTGCAGCCGGACCAGGGCTGTGGGAGTCCGGCGGGGCTCCTCCTTGCCGAGCCTGACTTTAACCAGCTCGCAGCGGTGGGGCTCGGTTTCTTGTTCTTTCCTCCTCTCGCTGCAGCTGGCTGATTTTAATAAAGAAAATATCGCCGTCTGCATTTAAATTAGAAACATGTCTTGTGCTCGGGCCGTACCGCTGCGCGCTGGAAGAAGTAAGTACGGACCTGCTCGGCGCCCGTGGGACTCCATTCTCCCTGCCGCGAGGGTCGGCTTACTGCTTCCCCCGGTGCCTCCGGGGCGGTCTGCGCCCGGGGCTGGGCGGGGGCTGTCGCGCCTACTCGGCTGGCCGGGGTGCCCGGTGCTTTGCGGGGCACGGACGGGCGGCGGTGTCAGGTGTCCCCGCCGAGCCCGGCCCAGTCAGGAGGGAGACGAGCCCAGGGCAGGAAGGCTCCGAGGAGAGCAGCCTCGGAGGGGTAGGGAAGAGAGGGCAGGATGCGCCGAGGGCTGAGACCTCTCACGGTCTGTAGGCGTCCCGGGGCTGCAGCGGGGCAGTCCGCCTCGGGGCGCGGTAAGTGTCTGCGGACTCTGCCGCGGGGACCCCTTTTGCCTGCGAGGAGCGTCCTTCCGAGGGCTCGGCTGGCCGGGTGGAGCTGCGAGGGTCCTGCGCCACGTCTCCGAATGCCCTCCGTCAAGCGGAGGAGTTAGTGAGGGCTGGGGGTCCCTCTCACGCGCCCCGCCGGAGCTCCCGGAGCGAGCTCGCAGCCGAGGTGGAGCTTGCCCACGGTCTGGCAAAGCGGGGTGAGGGGTGCAGAACGACCACGGACCCGCCGAGCAGCGGCGGGCGGGGAACGGGCTCTGCGGGGTTTCGCCTCCAGCAGAGAGCAGGGGTTTTCCGCGGCCGGGGCGCGGAGAAGATGCCGGAGCCGTCAGGCGGCCCGGGCAAGGGTGGGGGGACGCGCGTTCGTGTTTCAGGGTAGAAGCACAAGGAGGGAACGATTCCCCCCTCCCACTCCCCCCGGTAAGGTGACTAATGATGGAGCGTTACTAGTGTTCAGATTTAAAACAATTCATTACCAATTTTCCCGTCTGAGGTTGAAGCCTTAGTAAATAATAAATCAGCGAAACAAAAGCCGACTTTAATTTATTGCCCCAGCGCTAATTAGAAACATCATTTGAGCAATAAACTTAAACACTTCCAGCAAATAATGCACGTGAAACCTTTCTCTCCTGCGCGTCTGGGCGTTTGTGGCCGTACTGCATTAAGACTAGCTTCATCTGTGGCGGAATTTGCTCTCGCCGGGATGAATAATTGAAGGAGAACAGGATCCGAGGAGGCTATAATTGAAGAGCCCTTGTCACCTCTGCTTTTATGTATGTTAGTGTAGAAGTCCATCAGCAGCTCCTTGATGGTGTATAAAACGAAGTGGCAGCCCCTCCAGCAGCGGGAGATACTGTATTCCATTAAAAGGACCGTGTGCGAGTGTGTGCTGCAGAGAGGAGCTCTCCGGGCTAAAAGCCACTTAAGTCTTCAGACCAATTGATCTGTATTCTCTCGTTATAATCCGCCTCATCATACTTGAGTTAATGAGGCAAGGGCGGGAGTGGTCTGATGGGCCTTGACAAATTCATTAGGGAGGCTGCGGGACATTTTATTTGACTGTTAAACATCGTGTTTGTTTGGTTTAAGTAGTGCCAGCATCAGCATGCTGCTGCCTGGAGCAATAGCGATTTGTTATCAAAGGCTGCTGTGAAAAGGTACTTCCCAGTCCAGGGGATCGGGTGTGTGCGGAGTCATTGGCCCCGCTCCCCCCACCCCCGGGCCGTTCTCCCGGTGCTACGGGCAGCCCCACGCTCCCGCTGGGCGCACACGGGCGGGCAACGGGGTTCCCACTCGGCGAGGTCGGCGAAGGGCTGCTAGTCAGTGCCCGCAGCCTGTTTTGTTTTTGTTCCGTCCGCCGCTCCCCCCCCCCCCGCCCCGAGAATCCTATGTATTTGTATTAACCCTTAAAAACCAGCAACAGAAGAAATCTGGAAATCAACTCGGGAGTTTCAGCAAGAAGCTTGCAAGTTTCTTACTGTGTTGTGTGTGATACAGCATACACGCATTTGCTTGCCTAACCAGCTTGTTAATGGCATGTATTAGCTATTTCAGAGCTTTTTTATTATCAGTGGCGTATTTCAAACTTTCTGTAACAAGCTACTGATACAAGGTCTAGCTTTAAAAGCAAATTAAAGTTTAATCGAAGTAACTTGAGTCTATTAAAGAATTTCTGCCAAATCTGCCCTTCTTCTCCCCCTTTCCTCTCACTGAGGGGGAAAAGTGAATGCAGGAACAGGTGCTCCCAAAAGGGATAAGAAGTATTTTTATGAATACCTTATGAAATATGTATGTGTACATATGCACTTTGTTCATGGTAGCTTTGTAGATGAGATCCAGCTAGTGTTTCATTATTGCCTAGTAGTTGATTTTCTCTCTCTCCTTTCATTTAAGGGAAACAGTTTTGTGGAAAACAGAATAATTAGTCTGCTCATGGAACCTAACATCGCATTTTTTATTTATTTTTTCTCCCTGGAGATCAGTCTTCAAACATTCTCAGCTTTAAGTGCTTTGTAGGACTTTGCTTCCATTTATAGCAGAACAGTATGGGAAAAGAGCTAGTGCCCTTTGCCTGTCATTTTCATACATTCCTGCACTGCTGATGGAGCTTGAACTGCTGCAGGGAATGTATGAATTTGAAAATAAATGAGTCAGTAACGCATGTTGTGTTTCTCCACAGCAGAACTGGGTTAATACTTACAGTAAATGCTGCTATGAGTTTGACAGATAAAATTCTGTTTACTTTCCATAGTATCATGTGTACTTCTTGAAAGTCATGGTTTGGCTTTACTATCTGCTGACGTGTTCTAAGGACTGTGTTTATAAAACTAGTTGGTAGCACACACTGGGGGGAAAAGGTGGTTTAATTTCTACATGTGCCATTAATGCATCTCATCTGTTAAGAGTTTTGCATAAATCTTGTACTTTTTTCTGTGAAGATTCAGTAGTATGGTAATTAATTTATACATGGTCCTGTCTCCCTTAGCTTTCATTATTGCAGCAGGAAAGGGCAGGGTTCCAATTACTCCTTTAAGTACCTAATTTTTACTTTCCTATTGAGTTTTAAAATGTGAACATATCCATATTCTGGTGCTTAGCCACCAACAATCTGCAGCTGAAGGCTTTCTCTAATGTTTTGGATCTTGTACTAAAGGTAGCATCTTCTTTTTTTTCCTAACTGTGACATCTATTTGCTGTAAGATTGCTTTGGGTGCTAAATACTGATTTGTAAGTTTGTGTTCAGTAAGTTGGCAATTAGGGAAAATGGGAGACGTGTGCTAGAAAAGAGCATTTCTAGTGCTGTCGTAATATTTTTCTCTTGTTGAAACTTCTTGTGGGCCTTTTGTTCTGTTTGGATGCCGTTGGGGTGGATGCTTGCTATTTTATCCCCTAGAAAGAACCAAATTTGCATGTGTTGGCTGGAGTTCATTCACAGTAATTGATTAATTACATTAGTAACATAATTTATTTTTTTTTAAAGTAAGAGAGTATGTAACATGCTGAGATTTTGTTATCTTGACCTCCAGTTGAATGCAGTAACACTTACTTGGTTGAGAAAGATGTGAGGTGGGCTACATAGATTATGTCTTGTCTGGTTCTTAAAAATGTTGTGAGGCTAAACCAACATTTCTTTTGGAAATACAAAAATTATGAAGATATCTAAGCAAAGTCAAATTTCTGCAATTCAGTAACTATCAGCTTACAGGCGTTTGGCTGCAACTTTTGTTTTTAGCAGCAGGATGATTGCTATTCTTATTGTCTTAGATGTTCACATATCTGTGCATAGGCATAAATAATTGTGCCAATAATAGTCTGGGTGGTTTTATTGGTCAAATGATTATTTTAAAGATCCAAAACTTAATGCAGCTAGTCAAGATGAAGCATATTTGTAATTAACTTGGAATTCTCTAAACTATACCCTTCAGAAATGTCATTTCTAGCTCCAGAAGTGCAGGCTTCTCATGTATATGCTTACATTTTAAAAAGTACTTTCTCAAATACTACATAGAGCTATGTGAAATCCTCTGCTCCTCACCAACCACTGTACAAGGTACAACCTTTCTGTAGGTTTCTGTGAGTGCAATTTCTATGGGAAATGGGTGTGGAGGAGGGAACAGAGGGTGCTCAATCTTCTCAATAGCACGGGTGACCAGCGTGGAATATATTGAGTTGCTCGCTTGCACTCTCCTCCCCATGTTTTAAGATGATTTTGTTTTGACTTTGGATCAAAATTTTAATTTAATAGTAAGAATAATAAGAAGAAAAATTCTGTTTGAACAGTCTTCTAATTCTTCCCTCATTCTGATACAACAGAATTTAAATGCACAGTTAGAGCCCTGTACTTTTCTGTGTATTGTACTTCATAGTATTAAATTTTTATCCTTTGAAAGTACTACATTGACATAAAAGTAGTGTATTACTACTTATAAAATCATTGCAGGGGTTTTGTTGCTACTTCTAATGAGAGAATCAAATCATAGCTATTCCTATTTTATATCTTGCTGTGCATATCTTATTTCAAAATAACATTTTCATGATAATATGCTGCTCTTTTTAGTTCTTATGAATTAGGTAAAACCTGTGTGCAAAATAGTTTAAGGTACCATCTCTCACAGCTGGGAAGGGGAAACTGTATTGGCTCAAATAATGTGTAGAAGCTATCTGCATAGTTTAATTGAAATAGTATTCAGTGATCTAAGGGATGGAAATTGTTCTTTTTCTTTAAGCATCTGAAATAAAACTGGGATGTTAAACAGCTGTCTTGGCCTATGGAAATCAAGGTTCTGCCAGTCTGTTCCTTTTCTTCATTTTCTACTTCTATCTTCTTTTATTATCTTTGGATCCCAAGGAGTCTTTCTTATTTTCTAACTGGTTTTGTCTGCAACAAGGAGCTAGGTTGGTGGGTTTAAATAGACTTTGGATAGAGTGAAAAATCTTTGATCTATGGCTATGACTGCTTCCAAATGATTTGCTTGCTGGGACTGGACACTGTCCATGCCCTTTCACTTCACTATCAGATAGGCACACAAAAAGAACTTGACATGCTACCAGATGCATAGTTAATCATTGCATTAGGTCTGTAAAGGGGTCCGTCCAGACTCAATTAGGTCTACCATTTTTAACTGGTGTTTGCTCTGTAGATTGTTTGGCGTACAATATTAATTCTAACTGCTGTTCTGTTTACTTGGAAGTGTCTTAATGATTTCTTTTATTTTCAAGGAGTCTTTTCTGCATTTGTTCCATCTTACATATATTTTGAACAACTGAGTGTTGCAATATAGCAAATACTGTTGCAATTTAACATATTATCTGAAGCTTTAATTAATTTTTTTTTTTTTGTCGTTTTGTAATTTAGCTGTTTTCTTACTACTGATTTCTGAAAGTGCATTTGAAATAAGCTAAATGCAGTGACTGGCATGTATCGAAGAGGGGTTCAGAAGAAAAGCTTACAATGGTATCTAGAAGTTTGAAACCAAATCTCAGACTTTGAAAACAAAACGGCAGCAGTTTTCCTATCACTTATTATGTAAGACCTCATTCTTATATCTGGCAGTGCATGCTTTTGTCTAAGAAGGATATTCAGCGTGCAGGAGTTAAAAAGGTTCAGCTGTAGGGTAAAAAGCATTAGGTAAATTATTGCTCTGAATCTTGCCAGGGATTTCCAGGAGTAGTTTGTATGTTTACAGTAAAAGTTCTTAACTGTATACACTGAATAAAGTGCACTGAAAATTCCTAGCATTGTCAGAGTTAAAAAAAATAGTAATAATTGTAGTTTGTAGAGAGAGCCAGTCCTTTCACGGTATGAAGAAGCTGGAGAGTTCCAATGGTATAAATTGTTTTGATCATGCATGCTGTCTGTATTTCCCAGTAATGCTTATGTAGGGGATGGCAGAGCTATGGAAGAAGGAGGACGTAAAACCGCCATTGTTTGAAAATTGCTACGTAAGAAAGGAGCACTAATCTGAGGATTTAAAAACTATTTTCATTTGGTTTTTATCTATGTAATTATTTTGGAGGAAAGAAGGAGCAAGGCGTTCAGCTGTGAACTTTTTTTTCTTTGATTTTTTAGATCTATATATAGTTACTAAAGCTATTGTATTCAGCTTCAGGATATAGTTCAGCCTTTACTTTAGGTCTGACATTTCTTGCTTTAGTTCTTTGCCTTGTGGTTGTCAGTATTCTTTGAAGGAGGGCAGATTCACTAAAATGTAACATTTATCATTTGGTTGTAGTCGCAGGGATATTCAGGTGTTGCTAATGGACTTCCAAGACACAGGATGTATGAGTGAATACTACTCAGCTAGGGCTCTCTGTGGATTTTTAAATTATTTATGCCTACCTGCTGCTCCAAAGTACAGGTGTGTGTCTGTGTGCATAATCCAGTAATGACTAGTATTCATGCATATAAATATGCAATGGAGAATAAGCCTAATACGAGAACCCTTAAGAGATACAGGCAGGTAACTTTTCCCCATTCATCATCTTATCTTGGAAGTTCATTCTAACTGGCATCTGAGTGCCAGAATGCTTATGAAGGGGAATTGTTTATATGTACTTTGGGGGTTTCCAGAGTGCGAACTTGAAAGAAAGTGGGACTTGAAATGTGCGGTCATTTGTGAATTTATGTTTTATCTCCCTTCACTTGAAAATTTATGAGGAGAGTGACTTAGGGTGCTTGCGTTGTGTGTTCCAGGGCTTGCCCCCACTGATAATACCCTTGTTGGCGTGAAAGTGCAATGCAAATTATGACAGTTACAACCTTCTGTTTTGTTTAACCTGTCAGTGTATTTCCTGGCTCAGTGCTGAGGGCAATGGCGTGTTCAGCTAGTTCCATATTCACCTAAACTTAAAAGGTCAGGTTTCTACAGGCAAGCCTAGTCAAAGCCTAATTGATGAGGAGGGCAGGGGGACAGAATTTACTGTTCTGTTGGCTAGTTTCATATCGTTAGGTTGTCCTGAAAGCATCAGGCAGTCACAGCCCCTTTCATGTAAGTGCTGACCCTAGACAGGAGCTGACAATCAAAGGAGGCAGCCACAGGAACCAGTGCAAGTAAGCTATTGATTTTTCAGTTAGGTCTAAGTAGTTTGTAGTATGGGTAATGGGTGACAGAGGCAGGTATGTCATTATCAATGAGCTCCAGAACAGTAGCGACAGCCCCCTCTCATATTTCCTTCAGCCCTGACAGTATGCATCTAGCAGTGGTCAATAAATCGCCCAACCTTTTACTGACAAGTGACTTGAGGTGGGGGTGGGAATCAAAGAGCTAAACTTCTGTACTTGAACTTGACATGGATGTGGAGCAAGGATCTCGGCATCCGTGTTCCCAGCTTGTCAGGCGAAGAGCCGAGAGGAACATAGAGAACAAAACAATGGTAGATGTGCGTCTGAGGAAGCTTAACATTATTTTATGCCCTCTAGAAAGTCAAAGTTTTTCTTGAGATCAAGCTTAAAACACCAGCATTCTATATAAACATGGTCTGGTTCAGTAGTTAATTTAGGTTACCATGGCAGGGTTTTGTTTTTACTTTAGTATTGCTCTGCATTTAATCAAGGTTATACTGCCATAGCAGTACAACAGTCACAGTCTGCCATTCAAAATACGCTTTTAATTCCTAGTTTCCTCTTCTTAAATTTCATATATGGACACTATTTAAAGATACTGAAGCATTCTTAAAAATTCAAAGTGCAAGCCATAGTTTCTCTTCTTGACTACCAGTGCTGTTTTGGGTCAGTAGTGGAGTACTAATACTTTAGGAAGCTGAATAAGGTTTTTATTACTTGGATTTTACTACCTGTGGTTTCTGAATTTAATAGAGGTAGATCCAGATTTTAGCTTTATAGTTAATTAAATTCTGAAAGATATTGGGAGAACATAAAAATTGTAATAAGTGGTGGGTTGTTTTGTTGTTTTGGGTTGGTTGGTGGTTTTTAATATATATATGTACACTTGTATGGAAAATCAGTTAAATGAACTCAGGTACCTTAATCTGAATCTCGTGAAGTTTTCTAATGTTGTTACTTTATTTGAGGGATGTAAGTTTTCTGCATTTTTCCAGAAGTTGGAATTCAGTCAGGTTTTATGCTGTGCACAGATGTTAACAAAATACCATATGTTTATAATTAAAAAAAATCTTTAGACAAATTGAAATAAAGCAGAAGAGTAAATGTTTTGAAAAACTTCCTTAAAATAACTCATTGCTATGGTATCTTGTTCAACAATGTTTGTAATGTTACACAGAGCAGGAATCTGAGACTGTGTATATTGAATAGCTGCAAAGTATCATACGTGACTGAAACTTTTTCATCTGCCTGTAGCAGCTAAAGCGGTTTTCTTTGTGGCTGGCTTTTTAACTGCAAGACCAATGTTGTCATAGGCTCAAGAAGTGAGGTTGAAATTCATCACTGGATTACAAAACACTTTGATAAATATTTGTATAAGCTAAAAAACCTGAGGACCTGTATATTTGAAGCAGTTATAAAATTCGTTGGTTATAAAAATCTGTGTGCATATTGTTATGTTGTCTGTTGAACAGCGCTTTGGAAGAGGGGCTGGCTAGCAGTCTTCCAGAGGAGAAAAAAATCTATTCGTTGGATTGAGGGTGCGCTATGTTGTTTGAGGCCTTCAGTATTTAATGGGCGTTTTTCCTCTGTCAGCAGCTCCTCATTTACCACATCTTGCAGGGTCTTCACCCCCTACCCCCACCCCCCATTAAACTAGGTAAAAAGTACAGCCAGGCAGTCTAAATCTTATCTTTTTTTATAAACAGGTACAACATCTTTTACTGTATTTTTAGCATTGCTGGCATGTTCTGTTATTGCAGAAACATAAAAAGGAGCTGCAGAAAGGCAACAAATTAAATTTTCATGAAAGAAAAGCCTAATCAGCAGTGACAGGGTAAGAGAAAGATGATTGCCACTTGGTCATTGTGGAGAGGCACTTAGACTTGGTGTCAGTGCTTCTGTTAATGATGACTAATGTCTTTCTTGGAGAGAACGCATGCTCAAACATGCTACAGTCCAGAAGAAGAACAGAGGATAAGCGCTATTAAAGAAAAAGGCTGTGAATCCTAAAACAAAAGCTTCGGATGAAAAGGCTACGGTGTTTTTGCAGTGCTGGAAAGCACAACTGCAAAACTGTTCTTGTTTCACTCTTTAAGCAAAATAATAATAAATATATATACGGATATGCATGTGCGTATTATATGCTGCCTGGTATCGTCTACTTTAATTAAAATAGAAGACAGAGATGGCACAGACATGTAAGTATGCTAGTCAGAAGTAAACAGCCACATTTTATTCCTCTTTTAATGAAGCTTGCTTTCTTGAAAGAACAAAAGCTGCTGCAATATATTCTTTCTTAAGCACAGCGCTATATTCTGAATAAACCTTTTATAACAAAATGTAAAATGACTCGAAAGACATTTTCAAATCATGATGCTTTGGCTGTTAGGTATATTGGCACAAAAGAGGTGGCATGTGTCATTTCTTCAGCTTTTCCCAAAGTGAGACTTTTCAGAAGGGCATTTGCAATGCTTGTCATATTTTTTTATATACATCTTATTGGCCTGACAAGTCTAGAGGACCATGAGAAAACAGATGTCATTGCATTCAGACAACACTAATTACTCTGGGATTTTTTCAGCCTCAGTGCCTGCATGTAACTGTCGATTATGACTGTTTATGTGGCCTATCACGGGTACACGTTGCACATTCAGATGGTACTACTAGTCTTTGTGTTTCCAGTTATCACACAATAAGATGTAAAAATCAGCAACAAGCACCACAACAAGAAAATGACTTAATGTGTGACTTTTTATATGTTTAACATACATTTTGTTAAAGATTGCATTCACATTTGTTATTAGATTTAGGTGTTTTAGCATCTGTTTACTAACTGTAGCACAGTGTCAGTTAGAACTGTCAGTTTTCACTGTGGTTCTTTATGTTGCAGGCTTTACTTTCTGCAGTTGTATAAATGCTACATGAAAAATGCTGATTGACCTGGCAGTTGTCAGAAATTTCTCGTGTCTAACCTTCATACTGAACTGAGAGATTTTTCTTGTGTCACAGTTTGTGTTAGAAACCAACAGTCTTATTCTCTTACAAACGATGGTGTTGGTATTTTCTTTGTTAAATTTTCCTAGCGATTCTGTCATTTCAGAATCTATTCTTCCTGTGTAGCAATAACTGCTGCATGATTTTTAACACAAAGTTCAAATGGTGGTCACGTCATGGCCTTACTTTGTATGTTATCTTGAATTTCGGTACGTATTTCATAAGCAAAACAACCAATGTTAATCACAGATTGGAAAATAAAAGCTTCAATAATGTAACTTCACATGCTGATGAAGCAGAAATAGAAGCAGCTTTATCAAAGATGTATGATGAGATAAAACTGCAGTCTCTGCTGTACAGTTATAGTAATTATGACTAATGAACCGTCCAGTCTGGATGAAATGGCATGCCCACAGGGACTGTGGCCAATCAGTTGTGACTTATGCAAGCTGAACAAAACATTGATGGTGTTCCAGATTCCATATGAGAGCAGGAAGTGTGGTCTTTGTTTGGAACATCAGCTTTATCAAGTTATTTTCAAGCAGTTTAGGAATAAATGCTGTTAGTAAATAAAGTCTTAAGAGCTAGGGTTTGTTGAATTTTAAAATGAGTCTAAAGTTTTACAGTTTGCTGTGATCAAATACACCTGAATAAAAAACCTCTGCATTGGTGGCACGTTCCTGATGCAATACGCTTCAGAGTTGTTCTGATCATCTTGCTAATCTAAGTCACTGAAAGCACGTTATATTTTAATATGCTGAATATATTTTAATATGTTGAATAAAGCAAAAGATCCAAACCTTGTGAGTAGAAGCATGTATCTGTTTAGGCTTATTGTGCTAATTTATTTTTTAACAAACTAGTTTGAGACCTGATACTTCCATTTTGATTTGAAGCACTCTACATTATGAGCCAGTCTATAATTTGTAAGTAAAAGATGACATGTACTTCATAGTGTTTGTACCTGAAAGACAATTGCTTATGGTAAGAAGATTAATTCATCCAGGCAGCATAAAATAGAGTTTCAGTACATTTTGACAGTGTATAGACTAGCAGAGTAATAATTTTAAACCAGATTTTTTTATGAAGACAGTGTGTAGAGCTGTAAAAAAGAAAAAGAAAATCAAAATTCTGAATGCTAAAATGCAGATCATGTGGGGACTTCTGAAGCTAATTGTAGTATAATAGCACAGCCCAAAAAAGTACTTTTCTGAATATAAGTTTGTGCCAAGTTGTTTAGGCCCAGTCTGGAAGGAGTTGTGGATCAGCTGGTTTACTTATGTGAAAATGTTTGAAGGATTTGGGAGTAAAATGATCAACATGTTGCAGATGTTAGCAATAACATTGAAAGCAATTTAGTGTTTTGCCTGAACTCTTCCAGAAGGCTGCAAAGAATTATTTTTTTTTCTTAATCAATTGCAAAAAAACTATGGGAAAAGAAAAAACAAACAAACAAACAAAACCCCCAAAAACCAAACTCAATCTTGAAAAAATTAAGAGTGAAGTGAAAGCATCATTTGACAAAAAAATATTTTCGACTGTTGTGCCGTTTCAAAATGGTGTATGTTAGTCAGGAAGATTCATGATACATTGATTCTTAAAGCACACCTGAAATTAATACAGTGTTGTTGAAGAAATTGGCAATTAAAGACTGGCCTACCTGAAATCTGAAGTCCTTACTAATCTTTTGTATTGCTTAATAGAAAGGTGGATAGTGATTTGACATGTTTATGATTATTCTGAAAGGTTAAGTTTTTTTAACTAATACATTTCCCCCCTCCCCCCGAAACTTAAAAGCTGACACTTTATGCACTCAAAGTTGTTCTTTTTCTGAAATGGAGAAAATCACAAGCATATCTTCAGTATTTGTCATCTTATTCTGAACAAACCTTGAAATGCTGTTAGATGTGGATTCAAGCAGATTTTTGAGTAAAGAGTTTCTATTAACCCAGAGTATTTAGACATGTGATTAATTTATTTAACTAAGTCTATTTGAAAAAAACCCAAACCAACCAACCCCCAAAACAAACCACCAAAATCCCCAAGCCAAACAAACTCATCCATACTATAAATCTAAATTAGCTTACCACTTATGTAATTTCTGTTTTGGAAGTGTCCAGAGACATTTCTCTGCAAAGTACCTACCAAGAATCAGAATCCTTGTCTTTTGTCTCTTGCAGCAATTCATGCTGCATTAAATATTCCACATGTGAAAATAATCTATGCAATTCAGAGTGTACTGTTAAGATAAAGAATGTTGATAAGTAAACTCCTTGGAAAAATGACTACATTTTGGCTACATAATTAAGGGTAAGATCTTTTTAGAGTCTGTGGCACTCTAAAGTATGAGTCTCTTCCACAATGTCATTTCAGAATCAATAGGATGCAATATATTATGTACATTATCTAATTTTACTGCATGGAAGGTTGCGTTATGATATTTTTTATTTAATGATTGTATCAGGATTGTGCCAGTGAAGTCAGGACTTCATTTGGTAGATGATGTACAAATGTACAAAAATAATTCTCGTTCTTCCAGGGAGTTACTATTTAAAAAGGTATATATTTTTTATATATATATATATACACACATATATATATACATGCACATATCAAAGTTATCTATTATAAGAATTTTTGGAAGAAGTATTTATCTGTATTAAACTGAAACAATAACTTGTATGTTGTTTTAGGAGGCTCTAGTGTGTAGTTGTTCCTTTTTCTTATGAAAACATTGGTAAAATTCCTATAAATTTATGCCAGCATGGAACAGCTTTTTGTTTATTTGGGGCATCCGTTGTTTTCACTTTGTTAACCCTCTAGAGATATGAACACATTATTAGTGTTCAGCAAGTGCTTCTAAGTAAAATACCAAGTGGAGTTGTACCTATTCAATATATGTATACATTATGTAAGTTAAAATTGAGGAACACTGTATCTCAGTGATTCAATTTTATCTTCATGTTGCTATATGTATTTGTGTACATACATAAGATACCTTGTATATTGTTGCTTATACTTGGTAGCCATCTTTTTATGCAAGAGTGGCTTATCTACCTTTATTACGGCTTCCAACTTCCAAAGTCTTTGGAAAGATAAGGATTTCTTAGGAAAAGTAAACTGCATTTAGTATTTGATACTGGAGAGCTGGTGTTCAGTTCTAACTGTAATTTGCATTGTAAATCAGCAAAATTTAAAGATGGGTTTATTGAGGACTGATTCTCTTATATGAATTCAGAATTGTTTAAATTGCTTACATCTGGAAACTTATTAGCTATTTTTGGTGTCTTCTTACCTACCAAAATTGTATTGATGATATGTGATGGCTTGAGGACTGATTATGAACTCTGTTCTTGTGCTTATTTAAATAGATTTTACTCTCGTCTTCTGCTTCTTAATCTTCCAGTGAAATACATCTTCTGTTGTTTAGGTGTCTTATTATGATCAAATGGTATAATAACCCACACTCTTAGAAAAAGATTTTCATGGAAATAAGAAATCAAGGCAAGTGGCGAGTTACCTGCTTAGTGGCCTCCCTTCTCACATCTGCTATGAAGCAGGCAGAATGGAAATCTTCAGTTTCCCCTTGTTGTGCTAGGATTTTTTTCTGTTACATGTGAGCTTGCTCCGCTCTCCCATATTGGAATTTAAACCTGAAATATAATTTCTTCGAGGTGTTGAGAATGTTCTCTGCTTCAGTCTCTTGGTGGAGAAAAAATGTCTATCAGCGTTTGACTAAGATACCTTTTGTTTAATGATTTCCGATGTTTTCTATATGTCAGGGATTCTGGAATTATAACTGTTGCCAATTTTCCAATTGGTTTTCATGTTGGAGAATGCATGTTGACTGGTGCTTATAGCTGTAGGAATAAATTGATCTCCTGATTTGGGAGAGAAATTGAAACAGAAAATTACTGTTTGGTGCAGGAAACTTAATTAGCATTCAGTGCAAGTGAGAACAACTGTGTGGCTTCTCTAACTTTTTCTGGCTTGTGATGACTGTAACAAACCAGAGTTGGTCAGACCGGCATGTGCTGTCTTACCTTATCTATCCCTAATATATCTCTAATTAGTCTTATGCTTGAGGCAGGTGTAGGAAAAAGCTGGTGAAAGTGGGATTAGTTTGGCTTTGTCTAAGATTTTCCTTGTAACAAGGTGTCTTCGGTTGCCCATTTGAGGAAGACTTGCCTTACTTACAGAGTTCTGATGATGCAGGGGGAACCTTTAAAGGTTTAAAGATCAGCCTCCCATGACTCTTGGTCTGGATTCTGATCTTACCTGTGCTGATCTAAATCCACAATAACTCATTTAACTGAGTTGTATTACATTATTAAAAAATAAAGAGGAGCCTAGCAGAGTCAGAAAGAAACCATTTTCTTATTATGTTAATTTTGAGGTTTTTTTTTTTTTTTGCCATCCCTGGAATAAGGTAACAAGTCAAAGTTTAAAAAAAAAAGTGTCCAAACTAGTGGTATTTTAAAAAAAGAGAGTAATTTTAAATATTCTGTTTTATTTTGCCCTCTTAGCTTTAAGTATCAATCACCTTGCACTTTTGGGGGTTGTGCCAGTAATAGAAAGCAATGATCAATAACCTCCAAAATTTAACTAAGCAGTGAAAACCAAAGCATTTTTAAATTGAAATGCATCTTTTGTGGATGACATAAACATTAATTCTTTTAAAAAACTCTTGTCTGCATAGTGTTGAATTTGACAAATAAGAAGTAACATTTCTCGTGAGCAATTTCTATTTGAATTGAAATGCAACAATTCAATTGATACATAATTCCAACAGTGAATTTATATATATGTATATAAAAATATGTATAAAAATTACATTTCATATTTTTTTTTATTATCTCTACGCTTCAGCACTTGTATGTTGTGTCATGTATTTGTTTTTCAAGGGTATTTGTCAAGATATTTGCAAATACTATTCTGTTGCTCGTTGGGGTTTGGATTATAGATATTGTTGAAGTTAGGCTCTCTTTTACTGTTTTTAGGTTTTTAATTTCTCTTTGATGTAAAACAGATTTTGAGATCCTATGCTCTCAGTAAGTATTGCTTTGCTTTTTTTTCCTAATCCTAAACTAATAAAGTAAATATCACTCCCAGTGTAAAGTATTAATCTTCCAGGAGTTTGTCCTGTACTGGGGAAAATAAATAATTAGAGATAGGTAAGAGGTGAATGATGCGTAGGTATAAATAGTCTGTAGATTTAAACATGCTGCATGGCAACTCTAGGTCTCTTTTGAGGTAGTCATGAAAACTGGAATTGTGTGCCTGATATATTTAAGGCCAGTGAGCCTATATGATTTTATTAATGTGCTATAAATCTTATATTCACGAGCGGTGTTTACTACTGTGCAGTATATTTAAAAGAAAATTTATGCCTTACTGCAGAAGGAAGGTAGGCTAGTGAAAAAATACAAGGGTGGATCTCAAGCGTTTATCCAAATCTGACAAGTATTTGCAAAGAATTTAGTCCGGTAAATTTCTGCTGAGAGCAACTGATACATATTGTAGCCTTGATTTAATAAAATCTACATATTTATGCATACACATGTAAAACAAGGGCATGTCTTTATCTTTTGAACCTTGTGTGTATTCATATGTGACATACTCTGGATCATAGAATGAACTTTTAATTCTGGTATAAAGTGGATCATTCTTCATTTTAGAGTAGTACCTAGAAGACCTTACTGGAGACACTGGCCACTTTTCTGAAGGAATAGCAATTTTGTTGGTGAGGCACATCTTCTCAGTCTTTGGCCACAAGCATCTTTTCCCTGCATATCCCTTGGGATCAAGCTATATTCCATAATCAAAATGGATGGGTTGTTACTGTAACTCAGTGTGTAAGTTGAGTCGCAGAAACTGAAGACAGGCCATTTCCCACTTAGAAGACTGGTTTGATCTTCTTTTGGTAAATGATTTGTGTTTTCCTCCTTTATGGCACCTTGGAAAACTCTGGTCTCTAGGGAATGGCAGGGAGTTGCTGCAGCTGTGATTCACTCCAGTAGTGAAGATGCTTGCTTGGAAGTTACTTGCCTGATGCTGTTGAAAGGGCTGTGGTTATTTCACCAAGGAAACATTTTTTATTTGTATGGGTGCATTGTAGATTGCACAGAAAAATACAGTTAATGTACCATGCATAACCTGCCATGCCCCTTAAACTTGCACTTTCACCTTGCGGTGGCTAAAATATTAGTCAGCAATACAAAACGGATATTCTGGATGCCTTAAGAGCTGTTAATAATTTTGTGACACTTTTAATGCTTTTATACTCTTTTTAATTAAATATCAGGTTCTTATGTCATTTAAAAAGAAGGCATATATACTTAACTGTGCAATTTTCAGTTTCATAGATAGCAACAACAGCATTCCTCATGATGCAGAGATGCACAGAACAATTAAAAAGCAGTTGTGGAATGTGTGAAAATTCTGTACCTTGACATACTTAGCACTAGACTCACTCTTGTAGATACATGATTAGACAATTAGTTTCTTCATGTGCAGTATTAGAGATTCTCTCTCTAATTACTGTTGTAAAGATTTTAATAATCTAAATAGCCTCAGTAATGGGAGAGCTTTTGTAGCTTTTTTGGTTTTGTTTAAAAAAAAAAAACAAAACCAACCGAGAACTGGTGGTCCGTAGCATGGTTTTTTTTCTGTCCTTCTTGCAGCCTTCAGAAACTTATTACAGAAAAGGTATTTCTTTTTGCTATGTCCTGTCAGTATGGGAAGTTGCTATAACTGGTAAGAAAGAAATAAATGGGACATTATACAGTATCAAGCTCTTTGGGGTCCCCTGTTTTGTTCATGTGTTACTGTGTGTGTGTAGTAAAATTCAACTTACGACTACATACTCCCTCAGGTAACGCAGAGCAAGTTTGGTCTGAGCTGCTGTGGTTCTGCCATTCCTACTCCGACTCTGCCGTTGTACCAGCTCTGCTCACATGTGCTGAGCTAGTTCAGCATCCTGATCCGTTTAAGAAAGCATCCCCCTGCCCTAACAGAGATATTTTTCAGCTGGTTGAGTTCCCTGAAATCCTGCAATAATTTTCTGTATATCATTAACTGGTATTTGTGCTAGAGCAAGATGTGTTTAGTATAGCAGATGTTTGATCAGGAAGTGTGATACTGCAGCAGCCTGAATTTATGTTTGCTTAAAGAGCTGTGGAAGTTATTCTCTCAGTCTGCTTTTCACAAGGGTTGCTCTTCTATGCATCCTCTGGATTGTAGGAAGAGGTTCAGGTTTTTCACTTGGAAAAGTAATGTCTTTTTTCCCTGGCAGGCATTTTGTAGACATGAGGGTTTGGATATCAGAAATATTTTTTCATATAGGTTTGTGTTACAAATGGCAATGAGGATCTTTTGTGTCTGCTTTGTGGCATTCCTGTTAGCCCTTCTGAGTGGCCCTAGTTATTAAAAGATTCTTCTTCTTCTTCTGACCCCCATGACACAAGCTTTCAACCCCTGCAGCTTTTTGGACGCGTGTTCTGTCACCCTTTGGATACTCTGGAGAACATGGAGGAGAATTGAGGCATGCACTAATGTGCCCTCGTACCCTAGTTTACAGATTTATTATGCTCCTGGGAGAGCAATGCCTTGATGTATCCTATTATCTTGAAATCATCTTTAACTCAATCCAGACTAGGATAAAATAGGAATAAAAGCATTTCTTTACAGTGTTCAGAATGGAAAATACAGTTAGGTGCATGTAGAAAAAATAGAGGTGAAGAAATAAAATAGAAGGTCCCACGTGCACAGAAATTAAATCTGAAAGATTCTTATGAATACAGGCTCTTGATTGACTGCAACTTGAGGCATAGGGCATGGAAAAAGAGAGAATCATTTTTACGTATACATGTGTCAGGAAATCATGTATAGCCAGTAAGCCTTCAGATTGAAGAAATGACTTCCAGTGATCTGGAATAACCAGGAGGAATCTTTGGCATGCAGTAGAGTGGTGGGAAGTACATTTGCACCCCCAGGATTCTTGAAGAAGTTTCATAGCTGGATTCAGTGGACACCAGCGTGAAGTTTTTCTAGCTGGATTGCTAGTGTTGTATGCGTATGTATACAACAGAGACTAAGTTACTATTTTTCTGTTAACATCCATGACATGAAAGGATGACTAAAGAGCATGTGGTCTACTAAGATAACAGTTTGGTTTACTTTCATATCAGATAGTTTCTTTGGTATAGATAACACTGGTTGAAAGTGACGATGATCTCCTATGTGGTATTCTAGTTCACTCTACGTAAGAGGCAAATACTTGATTATCCAGTGTAACTCTGTGTCCTATTCTGCAGGGTTTTGGCTTGAAGCCTGATGAGCAAGTGTGATACACAGATTAATTGTATGAGTTCTTATGGCAAGATAATTTGCTGTCACAGACCATAGCGCTGTTCTGTACCTGCTTCAATTCACAGCCTGCTTTTAGTCTTAGGAAATGTAGTCATGTAGTTGGCATTACATAAATGAGAGCCCTGAGCATTTTCCTTGAGTATCCTCATTGTCTTCGTTTG